>CAUYQG010148457.1:0-12372 GCA_963574415.1 Tarsius wallacei
TCTCAAAATTAGATATACAAGCAGCCAACAGACACATGAAAAAGTGCTCAGCCTCATTAATCATCAGAGAAATGCAATTCAAAACCACATTTAGATACCATCTAATCCCAGTAAGAATGGCCATCATTAATAAAACAAATAGCAACAGATGCTGGTGAGGATGTGGAGAAAAAAGAATGCTTCTACACTGCTGGTGGGTATGCAAGCTAGTGCAACCCCTTTGAAAGACAGTGTGGTGATTTCCGAAAGAACTAGAAATTGACCTTCCATATGACCTAGCAATTCCCCTATTGGGAATATACCCAGAGGAACTCAAATCATTCTATAAAAAAGATACCTGAACATATATGTTTGTTGCAGCTCTATTCACTATAGCAAAAACACGGAACAAAACATGCTGCCCATCAAAGCTGGACTGGATTTAAAAAATATGGTACATATACACAATGGAATATTATGCAGCCATAAAGAAGGACAAACATATGGACTTTCCAGCAACTTGGATGGATTTAGAGTTGATCATACTCAGTGATCCTTCACAGAAACAAAGAACAGAGTGCCATGTGTTCTCACTCATAAGTGGACCTTGAACAATTACCATAATACTATAAGAAAGGGATTGGTATTAGTGTGAAACTGCCAGGGGAGGAGGAGTATAATTGGCAGTTGAGGGAAACTGCTAGGGGAGGGAGGGGCACACCTCATCAACAAGGGTACCTGTATAACCAAAGTTTGTATTCCTAACCCTGAATTGTTCCACATCTTTAAAATAAAAATAAATGAATAAATAAAATTTTTTTAAAAGTTATTTTCTTCAGAGTTGTTCTGAAAATTTCAATTAGCATCTTGACCAAAACAATCTAGTTGAGAGAAATTTCAATAGCATATGAAAACTTTGCTCCAATATAGCCCATTCCCTCTCCTTTTTGTGGTGCTATTATCATACAAATTACATCTTATTAATTATAAGCCCATCAACACAGTTTTATAGTTATTGCTCTATGAAGTTGTCTATTAAATATGATTTTTAAAGAGCTATAAACAAAAATACATTTTTACTCTCTTCCACAGTGACACACATGGTTACCTTTACCAATGTTCTTTATTCTTTCATGTGAATTTGAGTTACTGCTTAGCATTTCTTGTAGAACAAGTTTGCTAGCAAAGACTTCTCTCCATTATTTCTGTATCTTAGAATGTCTAAATTTCTCTTTCTTTTTTTGAGGGAATGTTTTGCTGGATATGGTTTATAGTCTTTTTTTACTTTTAACAATTTGAACACAATATCCTACTCTATTCTAGCCTTCATGATATCTAATGAGAAGTCAGCTGTCAATCTTATTGAAAAATCTCTTGTATAAAATGCCTACTCTTACTGCTTTCATTACCTTCTCTGTTTTCTTTTGTTTTTATCAGTTTGACTATAGGTCAAGGTGTAACTCTCTTTGGCTCTATCCTAGTTAGAGCTTGTTAAAATTTTTAAATATGAATATTAATATTTCTCACCAAATCTGGAAAGTTTTCAGCCATTATTTCTTCAGAGATTCTTTGTTACCCTTATTCTCTCTCCTTTCTTTCTAGAACTCACACCATGCATATGTTGGTATACTTGGTGGTACACCACATGGCTCAGAGGCCTCTTTTCTTTTCTGTTCCTCAGACTAAATCATCTTAATTGACCTATCTTTAAGTTCCCAGATTCTTTCTTCTGCCAGTTCAAATTTATGTTGAGCCCCTCTAGTGAATGTGTTATTTCATTATACTTTTCTTTTTATATTTTTTGTATTTTATTCTATTTTTATTTTATTTTTTTATTTTGAAGCTGTGGAGTACAATGCAGGGTTAGGTACAATGGTCATTATGCAGGTACCCTTGTTGATGAGGTGTGCTCCCACCCTTAGCGGTTTCCCACTACTGCCAATCCTGCCACCCACCTCCCCTGGCAGTTTCCAAAACTGCCGGTCCCTCTTTTAGAGTATTATGAAAATTGTTAAAGGTCCACTTATGAGTGAGAACATTATACTTTTCAACTTCATAATTCCTAACTTTCATATCATCTAGGACTTTACTTATATTCTATTTTTGATGAGACATAATTCTCTTTCTTTTATTTAATTTTCAGCCATGTTTTTAAAGTCCTTTAAATATGTTTATAATAGCTGAAAAATATATTTTTGTAATAAGTCCAGCATCTGGGATTCCTAAGCAACAGTTTCTATTGCTGTTTTATTCCCTGTTTTTAAGTTACACTTTCCTATTTGTTTGACTTTTTTTTTTGTTTGAACTGCAATTTTTAAATATTATAATATGACAGCTCTGGAAATCACATTTTGTACTCTCTTGTGTTTTTTTGTTATCCCTGTCTGCTTTTGCTATTGCTGCTGCTGGTGGTTACAATGATAAATATTTGTGTTTATTTAGTGACTTTCCTAGATTACTTCTGTAAAGTCTTTATTCTTTTGTGTGTGTGTGTGTGTGTGTGTGTGTGTGTGTGTGTGTGTGGCTACTGAAGTCTCTACTTGATTAGCTTAATGGCTGCATAATAAAATTTTCTTAAATAATTTGAAACAAAAATCTCTTAGCCTTTACTGAAGAACTTTCTCTTTATGTTGAAGCACATCTTCAATGTGCCAGTAGGCAGTTCCCAACTCTACCTTAGCCTTTACTTCCTGATTGCACAGAGCCTCTAGGTCAGCCAGAGGTCAGAGAGTGGGGTTTTCTCAGGTCTTTTCAGACCATATGCACAACACTAGACATGCATATGTCCTTCTAGATTCCCAGGGATATGTAGAACCATTAAAGTTCCCTATGATACCTTATATGTTTTTTGATCAGCAACACCCTGTCTAGTACTGCTTCCTCAGACTACTGCAGTGCCAAACAATTGGCACTAATTTTTTTTTTTTTTTAAGACAAATGCCTTTGGGATAAAGCTGCTTTCACAGAGCTAGCTCTGAGTCAGGTCAAATAAAGACAAATCTAGAGACAAGTCTTAAAGAAGCTGCCTGCCATATAGGTCAAATATAATTTTCTTGGGATAGGGCTTTTGGGGAGCTCCAAATCAGATCTGTCATCTCTTGTGGCTGCTGGAAAGCTGATTTTCATAGCTATGCCAGTTGTCAAGCCATTTACTTTCAGAAGGACTACTACAGAGTTGGAGGCCTGGGAGAATGGAAATAGGGCAAATTAAAATATTACAAAGTTATCTGTTCTTCAAGATTCAGCTGTTCTGCTCAATTTTTTTAAAAAAGTTCTGCAACTTTTTGGTTAATTTCAGAATTCCGGTAAAAGTTGGTTTTGACCACTTTTGCCAATATTCTCTTACTTTTATGGAGAAGAGTGTTTAGGGAAGTCCTTCTTTCACAATACCAGAAATGCTTCTCCTCTCTTTTTTGTTTTAATATTGCACAAATATGCCTATTATTGTAGCCCACAAAAAATGAGTTTTTCATTAAGACATTCTCACGGGATAAAAACCATTTTTATTTGTAAGAGTTGACTTTGATTAACACAAAGTAGAAAATTCTAATTCACTTCTCCTTACTTATGGGGATATAAAATATAAAATAATCTTAAAGCTAAGTGTTGTAGAGATAATATAGAAAATCTAAATATTGCTACTTTAGCTAGACTGACTTTGTATTAAAATATTTTATTCTACTTGCGTTTGTTTTTTAGGGGAGGATAGGAACCATAGTAAAAAGGAGTTATAAGATCCTATAAGAGATTAATACAAATACCCATTTATGATATAGTCAGGATATATAGTTTGTAACTTTCCTGGCCTTGTTTCAAAGCACTTTAGTGTCCAATTTTGCTAAGCACTGGTAATCTTTCCTAGATTAAATACAATTTACCTTTTATAATGTTTAAGGGATGCTTTTGCTCTGTACTAGCTCAGGTGAAGATTACAATCTATTCTAGTCAGTCTCCCACAAACAAAGACTCCTCTCTATGTCACCACTACTCCTCCCGGTACCTAGAGTCCACTTTTAGGGTGTTTTAAATGGCCTAAGCTGTTGAAAGTTATGTTATCTTTGGGGGTGGTCATATGTGGATTGACTCAGGCCATAGCCAGGTCAGCACAACAGCTGGCTATGGCAGGTGATGGATTCTCTAGGTCACTGGGTCCTAATATAAGTGATATATTCTGCTTATTCAAATAGCATCTGGTAGAATCATGAATAGCAAGCAGGCACTGAATTGGGTTCTGAGTAACTTTTAGGTGCAGTCAGATGATGGTACTTCTTTAAGTATGAAATGGGTCATGTCTGAAAGCTCTGTCTATCCTTATCTTTGCAGTCAGTCTAGGTCCAGACCTCCCATCCCTGGATCCATCAAATTTCCCTTCATCCTCATATCCCTTATGAGAGCCTATTTATCCAAAGGGCTCAACAATTTTTGGTAGCTGTTGTAGAATGAAAAACTTACTCTTTTATTATATAATCTTTCATATTTATTTTCTTCTTAGCAGACTTAAGTTTTTTTCAAAAAAAGATTTAGCCCTAATTCCATAGCAGATCCTTAAATTCCATAGTAGATCCTTAAAACTTTTCCCTTGTTTCTTTGTGGCATATCTGAACCCACATGGAGAAAAATAAAAACTAAAAAAACATGGGTATATCCTGATATTTATGGCCTTAGTGTTGAACTTTCCCTCTGGTCCAAACCTGGCTCCACAGTGCCTCCATCTGAAGTGCCTACTCATAGTTTTTTCCTCATTCTTGCTTTACTGTGGTATGCTCAGTGACTTTTAACTTACAATATGCTTCTTCTTGGCTGCCTATACTTTTCTTTTTTTTGGGGGGGGGGGATGAGGGGTTGAGGTTATATTTTGTCTCCCAGGCTGGAGTGCAGTATTAATATCATGGCTCACCGAAGCCTCGACTTCCTAGGCTCAGGTGATTCTGTCTCCTCAGCCTCCCGAGTATTTGAAATTATAGGCACACACCACCATGCTCGGCTAATTTTTATAATTTTTTGTAGTGACTAGATCTTGCTGTGTCGCTCAGGCTGGTCTCGAACTTCTAAACTCAAGAGATCCTCTTGGCTCCGCCTACCAAAGTGCTGAATTACAGGCATGAACCACCATGCCAGGCTTAACTTTCCTTTTCCAAAGAGAAATCAGCTACATAATCATGGCTGTCTTTCATAGGCTCACCTCCAAATGTGCAGGCCCTTTAAAAGCAGTTCCCATCCCACAGAACAAAGACTTGTATGATGATGATTTCATAGCCCTTTCATCCCAGTCATCTATTTTCGGTCCCCCCCCCAAAAAAAGGCTTAAAAAGGCCAAGATTGGCAGTATATCTTTACTAATATTTATATACCTATTATATGTTATCCAATTGGAGTATCTAAAAAAATTTTTTTTGGCATCCCTAGGTGGGCACGAAATAAAACTTCTATAGGCATCATTACAAGTGGCTTCATTGTTATCTTCTTGAAATTTTAAAAGAATCACCAAAGATTATTCTTCTAGACTATTTATGCTCTCTTGTCAGAGACAAATGTCCAATTTTCCAGCTTTATTCTGGTAGTTCATTTAATTGTATTTATTGATAATAAATAATAATACATCTCCTTTTAAAAGGCATTACATAAAGATTAACAGAATAAAACTTCCAGAGTGCCTCATACCTCTGACATATTTCATTTCCTCTGCTACAAAAATAAGATCAAATCAAGCCACTTTAAGAAACAAATAAGAAGGAAAAACAAAAATAGAGTAAAAACATGTTTATATATGTCAATCAGAACTACGAAAATATTCTGTGCTTATTAAGAAGCCCCAATTCCCTGGCATCTTTCTTAAAGATCCTTTCAAATCTGGCCCCAACTTTGCTTACTTTTCTTAATGTCTGTTCCAATGTCTTAATCCACTTTGTGTTGAATCTGCCTAAAATGCCTATTACCAGTTTTCTCCAACTATAAAATCCTCTGCCCACTTCCAGCAAGGTTATTTCCGGTGCCATCACCTCTATGAAATCGTGTCTTCTTTTGTCTCATTGACTTTGTCTTCTATTCTAGGAATCAGATGAAATTAGATCCTTCTATGACTGTGTCTTGAGGCAGCTTGTGAATTTTCTTAAGGATAGGACCTATCACTTCAACATTTCTGATTCCCCAGTATTCAGGAGTCTTCTTCTTGCATGGAAGTTATGGATTATCTGAGGACAGATCTGCAGAAAACAAACAAACAAAAAAAAGAGTACTTGTATCTATGTATATATTATTATCTAGTAGAAGAGATGAAAAATGGGCACAACATTGTAAACCAAACTATTTAAATGCTATAATTTATGAGTCAAATAAGGCTCCCTTTCCCTTGATGTATTCATTTTATATTAAAGATAAAGGGTATGTCTCCAAATATGTGTCTAGCGACCCAGTCATACTATACGAAGTACCAGTCTTTTGGGTTTGAAATACCGATTAGTCATTTAATCATTGTAATCCTGGGATTTTAGATCCCACCTACTTTATTTAACTTTTTACAAATTGTTAAAGGAAAATAACTGAATCAAACAACTCTAGAATTGTCTAACAGCTTAAAATATAAAGAACTAATATTTCAAATTAAGGAACCCAGCAATGCAGCTAAAATGCTTCTCATCAGTGGTTGTTATTCTGAGTCAGAGAGTGCCACGTATTGAATATTCCTGCCAGGGCACTGCCCTGGTATACTCTCCTCTACTGCAGCCCTGGTGTGTCACTCATGTTGAAGTCTGCCAGTAAGTCTAGGGAAGTTTCCTATGGTGTTAAGAACTATTCCTCACCAGGATTCTAAAGTCAAGTCAAGTTTTTTCTTAAGTACCAGTTGCCCAAATGTCTTTGGACAAGGTTTCTGGCACAGACTTGTTCAGGAAATAGGGAGGGAGGAACACCTATTTTATATTTTAAGTGAAAAAACACACAAGAACATTATGCAATAACAAAAAACAAATGGTTGGCTAGTGGTGAAGTTCAAGTTCCACATCTGAACTCTGTGCCTTTATTTTGGTCATAGAGGACGCTGTCATAGGTTCTCAAGGTATAGCAGCCACAACTAATAGGATAATTTCACTCGACTGCTTAACTTAATTGGCTTAAAATGAAATATGCCAATGTTACAATTGAAGACAAAACTACTTATTTTCTGTTCCTTGTTAGAAGTGAAAGAAATTAATGAACAGCAGATTTGCTGTAGAATAACAACTATTCTATTCATTTGTGCTTCTGCAAAACATAGCCCTGGAGCCCAATATGTACCAGAAACTTAAAAATTATTGACCTAGATTAAGTTTCCTATATGGATTAGTCCTGTGAGTTAGCTTCACTGTTTGGGGACATATTCTCCTGAGTACCAACACAGTAAAATTTAAAAATATGAGTTTTTATGAAAGCTTTATAAAACAGAAATAGTTCTAGAAACTTTCACCTACCCCTAACACCTCAGAGTGGAGGGAATAGAAGATGGGTGAAAGTATATTTTGATGTTAACTTAAAATTTATTTGAAACTTTATATTTAACTTTTAAAAAACATGATATTAAATTTTGTATTATACAAATGTTATTTTGGCATACAACAATTTTTAAATTATTCATTATTGAGTAAAAACGGCACCACCACCCCAATCCAGTGGGATTACCTTATTTATTCTGTGACTTTGAGAATCCATGATCTTACCACTAGGGAACTTGGCATACACTAGAAGCAGAACTATGGACGCCCTTCTATTTCTAACTTCTTAGTGAAATTTTCTTCTCTTGTAAAGAATAAAAAGAAAAAACTAAAAAACTATAACAGCAAAAAAAACTCCTTGATAGCTATCTACATTTGAAAAGCAAATTCATGTTTATAATATAATGGGTTTTGATGTCTTAACATAGACCCATTGTATAGGGATATCTTCAGATAATCTCATAATCCAAAGTAAATAATTTATAAGTGAGGATTCCAGAAACAATAATAGGAGTTGATGGCGATATTTTTAGCCAAAAACTTAAGTTTCTCTCTGACAGCCATCAGATTATATCACTTTCTACAAAGTGTACAGCACACAGTCCTGCTCTGTTTCCATGGTCTATGTAATACCAATGTCTCTACTACTGGAAAAAATGATTCATATGTATTGAGCACTTATTTAATTCAGGCACGTGCTAAATGCTTATGGCTTGTCTCATTTAATCCTCATAACAATCTTCAGAGAGGCAGCACAGTATTTTCATCTTCATGCTACATTTGAGAAAACAGAGGCTTAGAGATACTCGGTGACTTTTCCCAAATCGCCCAGTTACTATATTGTGATTCCAGGACTTGGATCCAAGCAGTGTAACTCCAGAACCTTACTTACTCCAGCAATTTTATCTTAGTATATTAGATTAACTCCAGCAAGAATACTTTGGTGTGAAGACTATGTTTTTCTTTTTTAAATTATTGTTCAATAATCTCAATTTTTCTTGCCTCATTTCATCGAATTCTACTTTCCAAATTCTAATCTTGGTATACTTTCAATTTTCACTCACACTTCTAAACTCCAAAAGAGATCTGATCAGATCAGGTCTCATTTAAAATAGAAAAGCATATATGTAGTATAAAGTCTAAAGCTTTGCATTTGGCATCAAGTGTCCTCATCTAATTACCAGTTTGTGGCCCTGGGCAAGTGGCCCTAAACCTCAGTTTACTCAATGACATGTCTCTGTCAGTCAGAATCAAATTGGTTAAGAAAATAGCTTACTTGACATCGATTTGTGTTTGGGGTTACTGAAGTTTAGAAAATCAGTGCTTATTCTAAATTTAATTCTCCAACAATAGGTATTTCTCAGTCTCTGCATTTACATTGATTGACATGAAGAAGATCCATAAATATTGCCATAAGATTCATAATACATACGATACTTAATTTTAACAATATCACTGGTTGTGGTGGTTATTACCATTGTTTGTAAGCCATAAAGGAGACAAATATATTTATAAATTGAAAGTATGTATTAGTCCAAAAAAAAGAAAGGTAAATTTTTCAGTAATTATAGCTTGATACATAAATAGCCTAAGTATATTTTAATCTTACTTTATTTCAATAAAATATTTTTTCAGTTTCTCTTTTTTTCTTATTGAAATATATTGCAATTTGCTAGGGTGATATATGTTTGTGTTTATATACTATACACACATATGCACACATATATACATAGGTCTGTGCAAATATATACACACTGTTATATATTTTTGAAATCTAAGCAATTTGGAGAAATATTGTTGAGAGATTATTTATCATTTTTTTAAATGTCCAAGTATTAATCAATATTTATTGGTTACTGTGCAAGATGCAATAAATCATACTGAGAAGGAAGATATACTAAGATGGTACACAGGAAAATGAGATGTACACAGGAAAGGCATTCCTTGGCAGGCTATGAAAGCAATGAATTCCTAAGTGTTAGCAAAGAAGCCTAAGTAATGTCTGATGGGATTGAACTGCGACCCAACACATTACAATTTTTCTAGCGATTTTTGTGTCATTTTGAAGACAGAACTGAGAAATGACATTATGAACGCTAAAAATGAGGAGAAGCAGGATTTGTAACATATTTGCCAAGTAGTAAATCACTTCAAATACATAAACTAGAAAAGGAATTCCTTGGCTTGTGGGTCAAAGAAATGAAATTTGATGGCCCTCAATCTCCCAGCTCTGCCCATCCCATTTTTGATCTTCATTAAACTTCTTTAACTTTTGACTTCTCCAACTTTTAGTTGTGGCAATCCTCTATTTGGCAGCATATCCAATCATCCTTGTGGGCTTCTTGCTTCCTGTTCTTTGTGTCTCACCTGTACTATGTAACCTGTATTGTGTTCTAGGCAATGAGTCTACCTTGAGACTAGCCCTAGTTCCGCTAGATAGAGATGCTCAATTAGGAGTTGTATTGGGGCCGGGCTCGGTGGCTCAGCCTATAATCCCGCGCTTTGAGAGGCCAAGGTGAGTGACTTGCCTGAGCCCACGGGTTCGAGACCCGCCTGGGCAATTTGGCGAGACCTCATCTCTACAATAAATCAAAAAAATTAGCGTGGTAGTGCGCGCCTGTAGTTCCAGCTACTTGGAAGGCTGAGGCGGAAGGATCGCCGGGAGCGTGCCACTGCACTCCAGTCTGGGCGACAGAGTGAGACTCCAACTCAAGAAAATAAAGGAGTTGAATTGATTCCCTCAGACTTTCTAAACACAAATCTATTCATCTCTATTCCTTCCTGTCCTTTGAAATTCTCAAGACCATTAAGACACATCTCTACTTTGAAATGAGCAAGTATTCATTTTAGCTTGAACACTTGGCTTTTGACTCAGGGAGGTTGTCAACTCACCAGGCAAGGGAAGCACTGTGAAACCCTAAGCACGTCTGTCCCTAGTCTCTCAGAAAAGAATACCATGAACACGAGTTAATGCAGTTTTACTCATAAAAGTCTGCAGCAAGAAAAAAATTAAGCAGTGCCTCAAGTGCTTTGTTAGATCCAATTCCCTGTGTACAAACATCCTAATTCGGCTTAAACAAAATAGCCCACACACATTCCATTTCTAAAGAGACTGCTTTCCTCCCTCCTGGCCCCTCTCCGTTCCCTCCGGGATTTGCCTCCTCCTGCCTCCTCTTTTCCTCCCAGTCTTGTTTCTCCTTTTCTCGCCTTATCATAGCCTTCCAAAAGAAAAATTTGTCTGCGACCACCTTTAACCACGAATCACCATGAACGAAGCAAACCCTCCATAAACGAAAGCAAAGCCCTCAAGTGGGGCGTGTCGGGGTAGTGGGGACGCCCCCTTTCGTGCGAGACGACTTCACAGTCAAGTTCAAGCGTCCGCAGGAGAGGGAAGGGGGATTCACGGGTCCGCTCGCTTTCACAGACGGTCTGGTTGGGTCCGAGCGATCGAACCCCCCGGGAAGCTGCCACCCCTTTAGGGCTCAGGAGCCCGAGCACTGACCGTCAAAGCGCTCTCCCTGCCCAGACCCAGGAGAAGCAAGGGGTGTGAAGGCGGAGCCACCGGGATGGCGACACCCTCCCGAAGGTCCAGCCCTTGACCGCCTTCCTACCACCTTAGGGATTTGGCACAGACCGCGGGATCACCCTCTCAATGAAAGGCAAATGTCCCTTTAAGGTTTGCTGTGGATCCAGCCCGCGGACTTTAGCCTAAACACAGACCCGCGAAGCTGGCTTTATTTGTCCATGTCTCGGACAGAGCCAGAGGGATTTCAGAGACCAAGAGCGCGAAGGGGCGGGCGGTGTGGCAAGCCGTCTGGGATGTGAACAGCGTGGAGCGAAGTTAGAGGCGTTCGACGAAAACACAGGAAATCACCCTCGCGCTCCCGGGCGCCGCGGCCGGCTGGGCCAGAGACTGGGAACCGCGGTCGCGGCCGGAGTGGCCCAGACAGAGCGCGCAGCTCCAGCGCCTGGTCCCGCCGCGTCCTGCGCTCCCACCCAGCGGGTAGCCCTGCGCCGCGGCCGCCCCGGCCATGGCCCCCCGGCGCCGCGCCAGCCCAGGGGTCGCTGTCGCCTGCTGCTGGATCCTCACCGGTGAGCGACTGCGCTTTTCTCTGGGCATCTCCTGCGCGGGTTCGGGGCTTGGAGCCGGGAGGGAGGGACTGGGAGTTGTGGGTCGGAGAGGAGGAGGGAGCGCCGGTCCCCTGTCTGGCACTCCGGGGAGTCGGGCCAGGTTAGAGCACAGAAAGGAGCTTCGCGTTTGGGTTTTGGTAGAATTAGTTTTGGTGTCGCTTCAAACCCCTCCATCCCAGGAGTAGGAGTGGGGCAGTGCTGAAAACTTTACAAGATAGAACCGACTTTTCAAATTAAAGTTGTTTTAGCAACATACGTTGTATTTTAAAACTTTGCTGAATGACTTTCTCCTCCTCTTTGAGAGGGATTGATAACTATAGGGCGCACGATTTATATGCAAAATTCCTACCCTCGGGTTGTTTAAGAGTGAACATTATTGCACTTTCTTGCCATCTAGTATTTAGGATGTTTTCCACTGCAAAACAAGGAAAGAGAGGGATGCAAGGCAAAACTGCTGCTTGTCCCTAAATGATGTTTCTATGTTAGCATCCAAGAGAAGAAAACTTTTGAAATGCAGAAAGGAATAGTGGCATTTACTCTGTAAATATCACATCTTTTTAAAGTCTTTTTTATTTTTTAATTTTTTAAATTTTTTTTGAGTTGGAGTCTCACTCCAGTCGCCTAGACTGGAGTGCAGTGGCCGCTCCCGGCCATCGCAGCCTCGACCTGCTGGGCTCCGGCGATCCTTCCGCCTCAGCCTTCCAAGTAGCTGGAACTACAGGTGTGTGCTACCACGCCCGGCTAATTTTTTGATTTATTGTAGAGACGAGGTCTCACCAAGTTGCCGGGGTGGGTC
>CAUYQG010148462.1:0-18922 GCA_963574415.1 Tarsius wallacei
CGACCTGCTGGGCTCCGGCGATCCTTCCGCCTCAGCCTTCCAAGTAGCTGGAACTACAGGCGCGTGCTACCACGCCTGGCTAATTTTTTGATTTATTGTGGAGATGAGGTCTGGCCAAGTTGCCCAGGCGGGTCTTGAACCCGCGAGCTCAGGCAATCCACTCACCTCAGCCTCCCCAAGGCGCAGGATTACAGGCTGAGCCACCGAGCCCGGCTTCCATTTTCTCATGTCTAAGGTCTACCAAATTGGGTTTGTTTTCTCCAACGGTTATCTTTTCTCTAACTTTTTAGATTACAATAAAAACTGAGCAACTCAATTTATGAGTGATTATTTTTACTACGTAACAGATCAAATGCTTTTTTGTTCTCTTAGAGATTTTTATTTTTATCTGCTAGTAAATATAATAATTAGACAATGAGGTAGAAATAAAATGTAACCCCCAGGCTTCAGCCACATTGACTTTTTTTCAGTATCAGGAAGCTATCATAGTCACTTCCTAGGGCTAATTTCCAAATCCTGATGTGACAGGCCATATGCAAGGTGACAAATATTATCATCATTAATTATAACTATACCTCTTCATCGAGCTCTAATGGGTGTCAGGCTCTGTAACAAGCACTTTACACACATGATGACATTTAATCCTCAAAAAAGCCCTTAAAGGCAGTATTAGCTTGGAAAACTTCAAAGGCTGAGTCCTAAAATCTGGGGTTGTGTGGTTCATAAAACTTGCCAAGATCACATAGAAAAATGACAGAGCCAGGGCATGAATCTATCTCTCACTCAAAAGCCTGGCCTTTTAACTATTATGTTATACTCTTTCTGCTAAAACTACAAAAACTATTTCTTCTCCAAACACACATTTTCTAGGGGTAAGAATGAACAAAACACATTCATATTTTGCTATAATAAATTAATTTTGATCTTCCCTGTTAGACCAGAAATTCCAAGTGGGTAAGGATTATATCTATGTGGTTCACTGCCGAATCTCTTCTACTGCTAGGGTTAATAATAAGTGTATAATAAATGGTTATTTTCTATTTGATATTTGATACAACAACCACCCGTGGTAGTTAAGTTAGCAAATCAGATTTCTTATTTAAGACATTAACTCCTCAATGCAGACACACAAAGCCTAACATACACTTACCATTATTAGGTATAAGCTCCATATCCCAAGGACTCATCTTTTCTGTATCTCCATTGTCCCAGCTTAAAGGAAGAAGCATTCTTGTATTAAAAAAACTAAATATTGCATGATTTTTATAAAATAAATCATAAAAATAATTGCTTCCACATTTAAAAGAAATATATTTAGCCTACCAAACATTGTAGCACTGAAACAAACTATCAGGGTACTCAGGTTGAAGAGGCTCCTGGCTTTCGATTGTTCCAAACCACCAGGCATCATCGATGACTGATCTGAAACGGTCACCTGGACAAGAACAAAAGTCATCTCATTACTCTAAAATATATTACTGCCATTACTGAGTTTTCCTAAAGTAAGCCTTTAACGTACTTAAACTGCCTACATGATTTCAGAAGACACATTAAAAAGTAGCCCACATATTCTAAAAATAATTAAGTAAAATCAGCAATACTGAACAACAAAAGGTATTTAATAAGAATATTTGAAGTATGACTTTTACCAGTTTTCAATCCCATTTCTTAGATTTCATTAAGGTACAAAGAAACTGTCTTAAACATTTTTTTAACCTACCTAGCATTTTAAATTCATCATTAGGACAACACCCAAACTTTTCACTCAAATAGAAATATAATTTAGGTAAGTTCTGCTTAACAAAGATATATGGTCTATCTTTAATTTCTTACTTTCTGTGGGCAAATTTCCCCAACCAACAATCAAGACCCAGACCTAAAAACCAAACAAAAAATTCAACATGTCGTCCTTCATCTCAATCATCCTTAAGTTATAGACATACATACTCTCCCTTTCCTGTAAGAGGAAATAAAAAGTTCAAAATGCAGGATCTTTTAAAAACAGAGAGCACTCCTTGTGTCTACTTCATTATCCAACCACATCCAACAGCTGTCATATTACTTAAGCTGCTTTTGCTGAAGACCCATCAAAGTCACAAATGCTACAGCCCTTTCTTATCTGAATCTTCTCAGCTTCTTTCTGTGTCATATAAACACTGTAAGTCACTCATTTCCTTTGTGCAATGCTCTTCCCCTTCCTTGGCTATCATAATACTTACTGTTTTCTCCTGGCTAGCATAGGCTAATCTGAAAGACTTGGTTTCAAAGAACATATCTGCGTGATTTTGAGCACACTAATTGGTTATTTTTGAACTTCAATTTCCTCATCTATGAAACAGAAATGGCAATGTCTATCTCATGGCAGTTTTTGAATAATGCCTCCTATTAAGATACTCTTTATTTTTAACCTCATTTTAAAAAAATGAATCCAGCTGGCAAATAATCTGAATCAGTTTTATTTTCCAACTTATAAAGAGAAAAGTATTAATGTTCTCCTTTTTTTCTATCAAGAAGGATTGAAAAGTTTATAAAGACATATAGCATAAAATGAACTAAAAATAAGAAAAAGTAAAAGGAAATAATGATAGAAAAGTAGAGTCAGGAGTAAGTTAATAGCACACAACTCCATCTTGTTGAGAAGTACATTACTAGATTGAGAGTCTCTAATTGTTCCTCAGATACACATTAGTGACACTGAGCTTAAGCAAGAGGCTACTATGTAATTTAATAGACAGCATTCTTGACACCACCCCAACTGTACAGCAAACACAATGAGTGTCATAGACTTACTTCTTATGACCTTACACAGACTGATCCTTACGCTAAAGAGAAACTGGATAATGTGTGCCTAACACAATGAACAGTATCTGTGGAATGCTAACAATGACGTTAAGCAAAGACCGGAATCCATGATTTAAAGGAAACCTTAAAACATTTCTGATGACAAGCTGAAGTGAAAATTATTATTAAATCAATTTTAAGCGACAGTCTATGAGTGGATTCATATACCCTCGGATATAAAAGACTAAACAGATACTCACTTTACCAGAAATATTTTCCTATACACCTAGGAAAAAAGTGTTAAGATCCAAATGAGAAAATCATGATGCTCATCTACTTAAAATGTCTCTTTGGTTTGTCCAGTGCTAGCCAAATTTCTTTGCCTAGATTATGAGCTTCCTTCTGGAATATTCCTGGACTCTGACCTCTAATATTTATTTTGCAATTTACTGGCAGATGCACATCCTTAAAAAAGTAAAATCCACCTTATCAAGTAATGTATGTGAATAACTGAAAGAAATCAAATGTACTCGAGGTTTACAACCAACATCAAGATATACTATTTGTTCACTGAGCTTACTTACACGTTTATAAATGAGTATATGGCTATTACTTTATGCATCTGTTTCTGACAGTATTATATGACCCTTGAATAACAGGTTTTAACTGGTTGGGTCCATTAATACACAGATTTTTCCAATAAATACTGCTGGCTCTCTATATCAGCAGATTCTGCACCAGTAATCAAATGAAGATCAAAATACATTAATACCAGGATGTGAAAACCATGTATGTGGAAGGCTTTTCACATCAGGGGTTCTATATGACTGACTGTGGGACTTGAGTATGCAAAAATATTGCTATCCATGGAGGTCCTGGAACCAATCTCTTAGGAATACCGAAGGACGATTGTAATCTCAATACAACTGTATATAAAAGACATTTGTATTACATTTAATCCATATTCAGTTTTTATCACGCATGTAAATATTGCTTGCACCAAATATAAATAGTATACAATTCCTTTCTTATATAATTTTGTTTCTCCTAAAATTAAGAATTACTTAATTTTTATGTATGGCTTTCTCTAAATTAATGATTATTTACACGCATTCACTAACAGCTCATGCTGTAAAGAACACTCTTTAATATTATTTCCCACAAAGTCAAACTTGTTCAAAAATTTGTGAGTTACATTTTTTCCCCGAGAGTTCCTTCTTGGAGGACATTTTCTGGATTGTTTATATTCTAGACTTGCTAGACAGCTGCTACCCTTAGATTTCTGTTGACTGTTACCTGGAAATTTTTTTTGGCTTTTCCTGCTCTGGACTTCCTGTTTCCCGAGGGGATTCCATAATTTTCTCCTTCCTGGTTTACTCCCTTATTTGATGAAACACATCTTTCATAGCTTCCAGGGAAATGGCACAAAGTATACAAAATTTTCTAACTACCATGTCCATATTTTGGAAACTTGCATTTTTCTAATTTCTTTTTATAAAGCACACGTGTGGCCAGATGCAGTGGCTCATGCCTGAAATCCCAGCACCTTGGGAGGCCAAGGTGGGAGGATTACTTGAGTCCAGGAGTTTTAGATCAGCCTAAGCAACATAACAAGATGCTGTCTCTACAAAAAACTTTAAAAATTGACTAGGTGTGGTGGCGCCCACCTGTTGTCCGAGCTACTCAGGAGGCTGAGGCAGAAGGATCACCTGAGCCTAGGAGGTCGAGACTGTGGTGAGTCACAATTGTGTCACTACCCTAGAGAGTGAAACGGTGACTCTCAAAAAACACAAGGAGAAAATACAGCACATGTCACAAATGTAAGTGTCTAAGTTTACCAAGACTAACCAAGAAAAAACAAATCACCATGTCAATGCTTTCCAGTGGCACTGAAGGAGAGACAGACTATATCAACTGATGTGCTTTTCAAACTATATATGCCATATATACATCATACCACACTCCAAGATGACAAATACTGGCCCTGTTTGAAATTTTTAAGAGATCTACTCTAATGAATAACAGATCCATCTGTATATAAAAATGTATCTTAAATGCCTAAAAATTTTTAAGAGTTTTAAAGTTTCTTTGAGACTTAATGACATTCTTAATTTTAAACACTTCAACAGGATTATCTAATCAAAGAAAAATGTCAGTTCAGCTCTGTTCCAGTCCAAACTTATACATTCTGTTAAGGCTTCATTCGGCTTCAAATTTGAAACCTGCTATTAAAATTTTTGCATAAAAATTTAATTCAACATGTAAAATAGTGAAAAGAAAGTCATAATCTTACAATAGACAGTTACCAAATTTAACAGAGAAAATGTTTAAAATTTCAGCATCAACTAGATTAAACCTTTAAATACCTCTGATACAGTATTTTACTTTCCTATTAGCATTCCTAAAAATACCAAAAAACATGTATCTAATTATCTTTTTCTAAATTATGTAAAATAGTTAATCACTTATTAGGGAAAAAATGATACATAAAACGCCTATGGCTTCTAAACAAATTACCCACCTATATTCCACCGCCTATATTTTGCGTCGTCAAATTGTTGTCTCAAGACTAGGAAATCTATAACGTCAGGCATATCATGGTATCTAATTACAAATAGAAACAAATTAATTAGGTCACATACCTAAAAATATCTAAAAGACGTTCAAATTTATATGAATCTTGAAAAACAATCTACAACACTAAGAAACCACTGCCTCTTTCAACAGTCCTTACTTCATGGTAAAAGATCCGCCAGTCAGTTTACCAGTATCAGGATCTAGAAAAGCAAGTTTAAGGCAGCACAGGGTAGGCAATCCCACTTCATACTTTATGCCAACTATTTTCATAAGTTCTTGTTCCTGAGAAAGACAGAAAATTTCAAAAACAACTTTACAAATAAACCACAAAATAGACTGCGAAACACAGTTGAGAAAATATTTCAATCTTATCTGGATGGTGATGACCGCATGTATGTAAAAACTCACTGAGCTGTGTACTTAAAGTCTGTGCACATTACAGCATGCAAGCTACACTGCAATTTTTTAAAAGAAAGAGAAAAATACAGAAAACGTATACTGAAAAAAGTTTTCCAATATAATTTCAAAGACATAGATAATTCTGAACAATTGCTAACAAATCTAGAAATACTCAAAGAGCTTATCTTAAATATTAATGTTATCTAAGTTTAACTATAACTAAATTGCGTGTCCAACCTGCAAACTGCATCAAAGTATATATATTTAATAAAATCCTGTGTTGTTTTGAAAATTAAACACCTTCTACTTTCTAGGATTGCTTCAATTAGACAAGATACCTTCATGGTACAGTTTCTTACAGTGTAAATAGTAACCCTTGGTACAATTTTCTCCATAATTCTTGCATCTTTTGGGATATTAAATAATAAATCAATGCCATACCCGTAATTCCATTTTATGCCATGGCTGTTTTTTGGGATTGATACTATAAATTTTATTTTTCCGGGCCATTTCAACATAGGCTTCATGTCCTTGTCGGAAATAATAAACCTAAGAAGTAAATGAAGTCACAACTTTAAAAATCTGAAGGTGTTTCTTTTAATTCAAGATGCAAGGCATCAGCTAACATTCCAAAGAAAAAAAATCGAATGCCCTTTAACAAACAGAAATCTAATACCGACTCGCCCAGCCCCGCCATTCCTCAAGTCCCAACAACACTTAAATAATAACCAAAGTGCTCTAATTAACATTATTTTAGGTAAATACTTAGAAGTTAAGATGAGCAGTAATTTTTGGTTTCACCATTTTATTATTTTATTCAAAATAGACTTATATATGTTGCATAATAAAGTTAGCTGTAACTAGAAGTCATAAGTTTATTGTCCACCTACTTTTTTTTTTTTTTTTTTTTTTTGAGTTGGAGTCTCACTCTGTCACCCAGATTGGAGTACAGTGGCCGCTCCTGGCCACCGCAGCCTCGACCTGCTGGGTTCCAGCGAACCTTCCACCTCAGCCTTCCGAGTAGCTGGAACTACAGGCGCGCGCTACCACGCCCAGCTGATTTTTTGATTTATTGTAGAGATGAGGTCTCGCTTGCCCAGGCGGGTCTCGAACCCGTGGGCTCAGGCAATCCACTCACCTCAGCCTCCCAAAGGCGCGGGATTACAGGCTGAGCCACCAAGCCCGGCTGTCCACCTACTTTTGTTCTTTCTTACTTAGCAAGTTGTTTGTACATATACAGAAAATTTTAAAGTGAAAAATGTATGTTCACATATATTTTATCTTACTTGATAAATCTTAACATAAATCTTGATAGGCCAGTACAGCTTATTAGGGGATACCCCCCAAAACCTGGAATTTATAAAAAATTGTGTATTGATTCTCACACATTTAAACTTCAGTTACCTTCAAACTCTTCTCTGTTTGATGGAATACACCTATCAAGATGCTTTTCCCACTGCTCAAAATAGTTTTTGAACTTGTCAATGCTGGTGATGCCTTTTAATGCTTCTGCCACTTTGGGTTTCAACTCTGCTACACTGGCACAATGTTTCCCTCTGAGGACTTACTTTCGTGAGGGGAACCCCCTCCCCCCCAAAAAGTTGCTAGGGGCAAGACTGGGTGAATAAGGAGGGTGTAACACATGGGCCATGTCATTTTTGGTCAAAAACTGCTGAACACTACTCAGTGTGGAGTGGGCAGGTTGTTTGTGTAAATCACCCATCAGGAAACAGGCAAACACGTTGAAAGAATCTCCAAAAAATAAAAAAATAAAAAAACTCACTGAAACTGAATGCTAGCTGGGGCACTGATGCTAATGGGTTGGTCCCTAGAATACTCAACTAGTGGGGGAAAGCCTGTACTACAAGGCGCCCACTGTCCAAAAGGTAATTTCCATTCTTGGGGGGATCCCCCCTCATATATTTATCCTCATTTCATGAAGATCAAATTTAAGTGACTCCTGAGAACTATCTTATAGAACTAGTACTTGAACACAGTAGGCTGACACCAAGTTTTCTTCCCACTACTAAAAAATAGAAGAGTGTGTTTAAGAATGCTATTGAGTTCTCAGTAAAATTTTGGAATCGCCACTGTCCTACCTGCTTTCATCTATTCATCAATATCATTATTGCTCCAGTTGTCTGGAACTTCAAGCTAAGGAACTGTGCTGAATAATCACCAACAAGGAAATCATTCGACAAGGAATCACAAACTTCCTGGCTATCTTGGAGTAATATATTAAATATATTTTAGCCTCTTCTTAGTGCTGCAAGATTTGTTAGGATCTATTATTGTGCTACAGTATAGCAATGTGGTAACACTGTGCTCTTCCAGTCTCATGAGGCAAGTAGGCTCTCTAAACAAATTCTTCCAGATGGTACTGTGGAGTCAATCTAGCACTAAGAACTTTTTGTTTTCCTTAAAAAACAAACAAACAAACAAAAACTATCAATTACCACTTTATTGTGCTAGTATATTTTGCTAAAAAAGTCTGTATTTTAATTCCCAATTTATTACTTCCATTCTGTTGAACACCAGAAAACACTGCCTCTTAAAATTTGAGTATAATACAAGACATGAATCTTAAGTGAGTAAAAAATTTTGATGTAAGTTCTTATAAGTATATATTCTAAAATTCTAAAACAATGGTCCCATTCTCATTTTCTTAATAAAAAATAAATAATATTTCCTATTCTAAGATTACAGATTTTTAAAAGATTGAACAAATAAATTATGAACATTGTGGGTAAATAAAACACTTTAACACTTTTCAGAAATAAAGTTAAATGAAAATAAAGTGCTAAATATTATGCTTTTCCTTTAACATGCTATATATCAGACCTTATACTATGAAAAATAATTGTTTTAACTTAGAAAGCCAAAAAAAGTAGACAATAAACTCTTATTAAAAAACAGACACTAATTTTTAAAATGTCAAACAATTTTCATTCTTTTATAATATTTAGACTTACTACTGCCACGCTTAGAGTAGCCTTACAAAAGAAGATTATCATCAGATCGTTCCTCCTTCCTATAATTTGTCCATACACAGAACAAACAACTAGAATGAGACACTTTATGAAACTGCCGCCATTTTCTAGAGTTCTTTTTCAAGAGCTATAAAAAAATGTTTAACCCTTTGCACTGGGATGTCCCCTGTAAGTGTAGCAAACCACTCTGATGTCCCATGTCCTCTCTCAGGGGGCATAAAGAGACTGCTGGTGATTTTACAGGACAAACTTACACATGTGCAAACTTTTCAAAAATGAGTTTCCCTGAAGTTTTCCATTCAAACTGCACGAAAAACCAAACAAAGAGATGGAATATATACCGAGGTACATGTAAAAAAATATCAGGTGGTGTCATGTAGAAAGAGAATACGTGAAGTGCTATCACTTCTTTATAACAGAAGGCAGCGATAAAGAGTGTCTGTGTGAGAAAGACAGCAGTGAGTATAGCCGTTGTATCATATGGCATAACCTGAAAAGATAGAAAAGTTACTGTAGCATTGGAAAAAAAAAAAGAGAGAGACTTTGGAAGTTGAAGGCAGATCCTACTGAGGTACTGAGCAGCACAGATCTAATATATCTATCTGCACCAAGTCGGAAAAGTAAAATTGGAAAAGTAATATTCTTCTAATAAATTTCAATTTGTGATTTCATAATTGACAATTAGAAATCTGTTATCCATTCATTTACTTTGCAAAATAACAGCAAAACAAAAAGACAAAAATGAGAGCTACAACATAAGCAGCAGCAAAGATGAGTTAGATTTAAACTCATCTGGCCGGGTTTGGTGGCTCAGTCTGTAATCCCAGCACTTTGGGAGGCCGAGGTAAGTGGATTGCCTGAGCCTGTGGGTTCGAGACCAGTCTGGGCAACTTGGCTAGATCTTGTCTCTACAATAAAAAAATCAAAAAAATTAGCTGGGTATGGTAGTGCGTGCCTGTAGTTCCGGCTACTTGGAAGGCTGAGGCAGAAGGATTGTCGGAGTCCAGCCGGTCAACACTGGAATGGCCGTGAGCATGCCACTGCACTGCAGCCTGGGCGACAGAGTGAGACTCTGACTCAAAAAAAAAAAAAAAAAAAGATTTAGACTTTTCTTCACAGTTTTCAGGAATCATGAGTGTGTCCTCCCATATGATCGTCAAACTGGATAATAAGTTATTATTCAAAATAAATTATTCAAGACTGGATAATAAATTACATATTAAGAATGTGGGAGGAAGAAAACAAGACTGCATTCATTGTCTGCTTGAATAGAAAATACTAGGTGGAAGATATCAAATTACTAATGTACAACGTGTATCAATGAACTTGTCAGTGACTATTTTACACATTACCACACGATAGAAAAATCTAAGATATAAAATGCTTATTTCATTGTCATAAATAAGTTCTTCAATGTCCAAAATTCCATAAGCCAAATATTACAATAAAATACAATAAAATTGTCTGTTCCAATGCTATACTATTTGATATGAAGTGATTCGTTTTTTTTTTTTTTACTATTCGTACAAAAGTGCTATCCAGTTGCTGGTAGGTGATCCATGAGAGGTCTCCAAGTGCAAAGGGTTACAATTATTTGACAAAATAAAGAAGAATTTAAAAGCATAAAAGTACCTCATCACCCATTTGTGGCACAAACGGGCATCTTCGGGGAATAGTGTCTGTAATCCATGTTGAAGGCAACCACTCTTCTAACGTCAAACCATTTTCAGTCAGTTCTCCCACAGCCAACCTCTAAGAAAGTTGAGAACATTGGAAAGTGGTATTGTCATAAAAGAATTCATGCACCCATCTGCTTCTTAAGATTACTATAGAGATAGTTAAATAAAAAGCGAAGGAACCTTGGTATAAAAAGTTGGATCTCTGTGTCTATGGATTCTGCCTCCAAGGATTCAACAAACCAAGCTTAAAGATATCTGGGGGGAAAAATTCCACAAAATACCAAAAACCAAAACTTAAATTTGCTGTGCACTGAGTACTACAATTGAAATGATGTGTAGGCATTATATTAGGTACTATAAATAATCTAGAGATGATTTGAAGTATATGGGAGGATGGTAGAGTATACTGCAAATACTATGCTATTTTGTATAAGAAGCTTGAGCATCCATGGATTTTGGTATCCACGGGGGTCCTGGAACCACACCTTCATGGACACTGAGGGACAATTGCATTCTTTAAGCATCAGAAAGTTTATTCTGAAAAAAATAGCAGCAGCTCTAGCAGTTACTCAATCTCTCTAAGTCACTGCATAAAAGGAGAACTAGATAGCAAAACTAAAAATCACAGAAAACATTCACAACAACATAACAAGATATCCCTCACAAACCCCTGAAGTACAAACTCTATGTATTCTTCTTCCCTTTTAAAACACTGTTTCATAAACATTCCATATAACACTAAGAAACGCTCGAGTTTTTTTTTTTTTATCTTAGTCATAGTATGTTGGAACTAAATGAGAAACTCTCATATGAGTTGAGTAGTGCAAGATATAGAAGACTAATTATTTCCATCAGCTGGACATCTACATAGTCTAAAAATGTTCCTCTTCTCTTCTTAAAGCAGCCGTTTCATTTTCTTGGTTCTCATTTAGGTGTTTTTAAAAATTCACCTTTTTTTCCCAAGCAAAACACGTTGTCAAGCCAGGTCCCTTACTTTTTAACTCAAGGATAAAAATAAAACTATGCCTCTGAGAAAGTTTTTTAACTTTGCTGGTCACTCACAAGTGGCGAGAATGGTTTTGAAGTTTTTACCTTAGAACAAGGAAAAATGGACTTTCTAAGAGTTTCTGAAACCTGATTATTTTTAAAAGTAAACAAACTTTATGCAAATGATTAAAAAGGGCTTGAGTCCGTGCTTGAGCACTGAGACTTCTATAATTTTATTCTGTTGTGTTTTTTTAAAAGATAATACAGTTATCACTTTGAATTAATGTTAAGTTTACAAATAAAGCGACGCCATAATGTGGTATCAGAGAACACCGCTTGCAACAGGTACATAGTTGTAACCGTACTGTGCTGTTTCTCAGTCAAGCACTTTGGGAGCATTCTCACACTGGAGAGTAATAAAGGAGAAGGGTAAAGGCCTTGGATTTTACTACATACGAGATAGGTATGTTAGAGAAGTCTAGGCAGAAGTATATGGTCTCAATGATACTTTAGAAGGATCCCTTTGAAGGTATCAGAAGAGGATCGGCAAATCATGACCTACAGTGCAAACCCAGCCTATCGTCTTTGTAAACCGAATTTTACCAGAACACAGCCATACTCATTTGTTCATGTATTGTCTATGAACGCTACAATGGAAGAGTAGCTGGCCCTACACAGAAAAAAAACATGTCAAGCCCTTCTTTAGAGAACAGACTCCCAAGGGAGAAAAAGGTTGAAGCAGGAAGACAGAAGGAAGGCTATAGTAGTGACACAAAATGAGAGTTCATGGTGGCTCAATCCAATGTGACGGCAGTGGAAGTGATGAAAAACAGTCAAGTAATGAATGTACTCAGGAGCGACAGCCATCAAATAAACCCATTAGGAGTGGATATGGAATATGAGAAAAAAAGGAATGAAGGAAAACTCCAGGGCTTCAGGTAGAAACAACTAAAAGAAAGCATTCTCACATCACTGAGACTAAGAGGGCTGGAATGCAGCAGGCTTAAGGAGAAAGCTTCACAAATAAGTTATGGTCACACTTGGGAAATTAAGATGATATGCAAATACTTATTTGATCCAGAAAGTTATCAAGTAGCCACTGTGTTATACATTGAGTAGAACACTGTTAGCTCCCATAACCAGGAACTTCTACTGTGTTTTACTTATGTCAGCTCTGATTTTATCAGTTATACACTAAAGGTCTGAGCAAAAGTTTGTTTGAAAAAGGTTTCCTTTGATAAAAAATAAAAGAAAAAGTTTGAAAATCATAATTCCAGCAGCAATATGGCAGTCTGTAATAATTAACTGCATCAGGCAAGTACTTCTCCCCCTAAGAAAAATATCTATGTTCACTGGAATAGCTAACAACTCTAATATTAAGACAGGTAAGTTGCATATTAAATAAAAATAATATTTATGACTATTGGCATCACCAAGAATAATTCTGAGGACAAATTTTATTCCCCAATTATTCTTGGAAAACCTAGAATTTTTCATTACAGCAGATTTCTGACACTTAATAATTACAACCATTAAAGGTAGAAAATACATTCAGTATTCACCAAAATTTCCAGTTTTATGATTTGAAATTTTTTTTTTCCCCTGGAAGTAGTTGATTTCTTTCCTTTCCACACATGGGATTATTTCTAGGCCCAGCTAAAATCTTATTTCTAGGAAGACTTATCTGCAATCCTAATATAAGATGCTCCCATTTGATTTCTTAGTTATTACCTCCAAATTTAATCTAAAAATTAAATATATTAGATCTTGTGGCATTTCCTCTATTTTTCCTCTAATTTCACTCTGTCACCCAGGCTGGACTGCATGCAGTAACACAATCACAGCTACCGCAACCTTGACTTGCTGGGCTCAGGCCTTTCTCCCACCCCACCCTTCCGAATATCTGGGACTACAGGTGTGCGCCACCATGCCCTGCTAATTTTTTTATTTTATTGTAGAGACGCAGTCTCGCCACGCTGCCCAGGCTGGACAAGGCAGTCCACTCGCCTCAACCCCTCAAAGTGCTGGGATTTCAAGCGTGAGCCACCGCACCCAGCATTTCCTCTATTTTGACCTTTGGGAGTTTAAGCATCTTGTTAGCCACATACCATTTTTAGAATAAGTACTATGTCTTACACTTCTCTACTTTACTACTTTAAAAACTGTAAGCACCTGACAAATATTTATTGACCTGGTTTTCAGAGCTGCCAATGGCATAAGGGATATATGTGAGGTACCCCCTTAGATGACTTTACTGCATCTCTGAATAGGAGACAAGAACAGCAGCTGTGGAATCCAGAATAAAGGAATTCATAATTATAAAATGGAAACAAACAAGAACTCAAGCCAATGTGGATAAAATAAACACTTATGACAAGACAGGTATTTTTACTTTTTTTTTTTGAGTCGAGATCTTACCATGTGGCCTGACCTGGAGTACAGTGGTACAATCATGGCTTCCCAGAGCATCAAACTCCCGGGCTTAAGCAATTCTCCTGCCTCAGTCTCCCCAGGAGCTGGGACTACAGGTGCACCGCCACCTCCATGCCTCATTAATTTTTTATTCTTTTGTAGAGATGAGGTCTTGCTACATTGCCCAAGCTGGTCTCAAACGCCTGGGCTCAAGTAATCCTCCCACTGCAGCCTCTCACAGTGTTGGGATTACTAGTATGAGCTACTATGCCCACTCATAGTCTTACTCTTTTGCAAGTTCTCTGGGTATAAAGACCCTAACGTCTCCTAGCATTTAATTCTCCAAATATTCAAGTCCACCATGGCAGAGGTTACAAAAATATCTTTTTAACAATGTGCTTTCCATCAGTCTTTTGGGGTGCAGAAAACAAGTACTTCCTATGTATGAACTTCAGAACAAAAATTAAACAGCTCTCATTTTCATTTATGGGGTTAAAGATTTTCAACTCCATTAAGAGCTGACAGATATTCTTTCTAGTTACTTCTCTTCTCTCTTTAAAATTACCCATAGATTTAACTTGTAGTAATCAAATGTATATTACTACTGACCTAAGGACTGAAAAAGGATCATTTACACACTCTGCGGATCAATGAAGGGCATGTTACAAGCACATTTTGTCCCACTTGAGATTCTTATTTGCCTTGTGGTCAACTCTACCAAGTTTTGCCATTTTCATTCCATGTGATGCTTCCCAAAGGCTTTCTGTTTATTTTCAGCAACAACAATTAATAAGGATGATTATATATAAAGGCAATTAACAGACTAATAAACTGTATGTTTTGCAGCATGAGGTATTTTCCATTAAATAAAAAACAAAAATCCCCTAGACTATCAAGAAAAATGTGATCTTTTAAAAGATCAAATGCTCAATATTTATAACATGGTAATTTTGTAAGTAAATACTCTTACATGATATACAACTAAAAATCTGAGTAAACTAAATATATTCTGGCACTTTATTTTACTATATGTATGTCTTAGTTTTTCTATTACTTGCTGGTACACTTCAATAATGTTTATGCTCAACTGTACTTTTAAAATGTGTGCTTTGAGTTGTCAACATAGAAAACACTAAATTTATAATTACAAAAACAAACCTTTTGTTTTCTTTCTTTGGGCTTCTTTTTCTTTGGTGACATTGGTCCATCTTTTTCTTCATTTACTTTTTTCCTTTCCTTTCTAATCTGTTTTTGCTTCTGTTTTTCAGATTCTTCTTCTTCATCTGAACTGCTTTCTGCTTTCTTGGTTTTATTCTTAGGAACTTTCTTTGGTGGCTGCAGATTGATTCCTGCATCTGCTGTCCAGTCAGAGTAATCACTGGAGTAATCACTAGAAAGAGAGAAAAAACTTTAAAAATACACACACAGGATATAATTTTAAGACTTTTGCTTTATAAAAATGAGAAGATCATAATAAAGAGGAGTAACAGAACACTATACACTCAGTGAATTAAAAATATTTCCCTCATTTTCAACTCATCTTCAACAGTTTCTTAAAATTCTACAAGCTTTACTAAAATATCTCAAAAAAAATTAAGATGAAGAAACAAATTAAAGTACTTTCCAAGATTTTTAAAAAAACATTAATTTCTGAGGGTGCCTATGTTAAAGACATTGTGGGGCAGACAAAACCAGGAACAGGAGGTGTCACCATCCTCAGTTCTAGATACAGCAGAAAGTCAGCCCTGGAAAGCACAGAAGACGTCAACACCGAGGAGACATGGGGATTCCTTTTTTGAGGGGAGGTGGACATTTTACGGGCAACGCCCAAGGCACAATACAGGTGCCCTCATGGTAGCTAGCTAATGAACTGTTAGGGTCAGAAGTGTTCCTACCCACTGGAAAGGCTAAGCCTGCGAAGTTACTTGGCATGTAAAGAAACCTCACACACATAAACTGACTCTACCTACCTACGTCTGAGGTATGCCTTATGCTTCAAAGCATGCCATGTTTCAGGAAAATATAGGCCTTACTATTTTATGGGCCGCTACCAATCCTGTTTGCTACTTGTTTTCAAGTATACCTTTATAGACATACGATTTACTGAACTCAACTAATGTTGTTGTAAAATAATCTAATTATGTTATCTTCTGTATTCATTTTAGAATTTGAAAATATTTAATTACTTATTTTGCACAGTTTTTAATATATAAATGTCTTAAAGTAATCTAAGTTATACTATGTTAACATCAATGATTAGTCTGCCTAGATTTAGTAATGTCTGACCTCAGGCCTCTAAGAATATTGCTGATAATGCCAACACTGAGAGAACAGATTTTTTTGGAGTTTTATTTCATCATTACCGCCCCTCCCCCAGTCTCAATGTCCCATATAGGCATTTATCTAAATCTCCCCAAGAATAATTAATAAAGATAAAAATCCAATAATTAAGGTGTTTTCTATTATGATTTACTGATTTCACTATGAAATTTAAAATAATTTTTAGAACGTAAACAAAAAATAATTTCAGATACTCTATTCTAAAACAAGCTGTCCTAAACTGAATGAGCGCTTTACTTACATTACCCCCAGCCTACAGTCACAATAAATTGCACCTGCTAAATCTCACAGTCACCAGTCTCTGGAGTACTTGGCTTTTACAGAAGATCGTCTTCTGCCAGGATAAACATAACTGCAAATTCCAGAGTCCGCTGTTCTTTACAATTGCCCTCAACTGCTGAAGCCATTGCTACTCTTTCAATACAGAAGTCCCTGTATTGTCTTGAGTTTGAAATACTCTATTTCCATTGCTGAGTCAAAATAAAGTGAATGTTTCCTTCACTGCCCTATTTTGAACAAGAACAACTACTAGAGCACTTGCATATCATTACCAGGAATTACTATTGTGGGAACAGAAAAGCCCTTGATTCTAGAACTCATGCAAGAAATTCTTATAGCCTCTACTTCATACTTTCGTTGGGACTTCTATTTTAAAAGCCACTAAGGTGGGGAGTAAGTATAAAGGGCGGAACATAATCACTACCACCCAAGGCTACACTCCCTTCTTGCTACCAAGACCTTGTGAGGCTAACCAAGGCCATCAGTCCTTCAGCAGTGTGAATCACCAGTGCCAGGATATAAAGAAATTCTCACTAGCATGGCCAAATGAGGTGGGGATAATAGGAACAAGAAAACTTATTCACATCATTATTAGTAGTCCATAAATTCCATCACATAAGATAGCTAATAAGCTCTCATTACTTATAATTTCATACTTAAATATTTCTCAAAAACAGCAATAAAATTAGTTTGTGATTCAGTCATAAATAACAGCATTCAGAAGATAAAATACCAAATAAGAAGACAAAGTTAAATGAATCATTTTGCAGATCTAGCTGCAATTAACAAAAAACTTTTTTTCTCTAGAGAAAAATACCAGAAAGAAAAACTCCTAAATTTTGGACAACTACAAAGAATCTCTGAAGAACTAACCTTAAACTCAAGAGACTCCGAAATGTGCTGCTTGCCAAAAAAAAAGAATTTTCAGGTTTCTAAAGATTTTATGTAACGCCTGGAGAAAAAAAAAGTATCTCACAAACCTAGTACTGCCGTCACTGTGCCATGCTCTCTCTTCTTCTTCAGAGGTTCCACCACTGACAGCAACCACTTCACCTTCCTAAGAAATGTCAAGTATATATATTACACAATTTTTAAAAATAACATTCTATTATTATAGAAAATATTGCTATCTTTTAATACCAGTCATATTGGAATATTTAAATTAAACCTGGTTTAAATGAGTTACAAAATACAGCTTTTACGTTTGCATACACCTAAATGTATATAAAAACACAAAACCTTTTTTTGAGACAGGGTCTCACTCTGTTGCCCAGGCTGGAGTGCAGAGGCACGTAGAGGGCTCACTGTAGGCTTGACCTCCTACACTCCTCAGCCTCCCAAGCAGCTGGGAATAAACACACAGCTAATTTTTTGATTTTTGTAGAGATGAGGCCTCGCTATCATGCTCAGGCTGGTCACGACCTCCTGGACCTCAAGCGATTCTCCTGCCTCAGCCTCCCGAAGTGCTAGGATTACAGGTGTGATCCACTGCACCTGGTCCTAAAAACATAGTATCTTAATAATGAATTCAGAGTGATCCTGAAGACAATTAACATTTTTTTAAACTCTCATATTTTCTAGGTTGAATGATACCAAATGCCATTTAAAACTAATTTTTATTTATTGGGGCTTTTAAAAACATTAAGCTTTCTTTTCTACAGCTGCTTTGAGAAGCTTTAAATTTGTTTTACATATTATTATCAAAATAGCTTTACCATACAAAAAGGATATTACACCTCTGTCCTTATTTTATCCAAATGGTAAAATAAGGATTAAAAAATACCCAGACACTTTGCTTCTCTTTACTGAATAGTCATAAGTCAACATAAAATATTATTTGTGAAGGTATTTTCTACATAAAAGTTGGGTTTTTTGGTCACGATATTCCACGTTTTCCCCGCTGAAATGCACTGCTTTAACAATGGCACCTCACCATTTATTAAGCTTTTACTGTATGTCAGAAACTATTCAAAAAACTCTGCATATATTATCCCATTTAGTCTCTACAAAACACTGTTGGGGATAGGGAGAAGCTATTTAAATAAAAGAAACTAAAGTTTTAAAAAGCTAAGAAACGTACTCAGAAAGGCACAACTAATAAGAAACAAAACTTGATTTGAGACAAGGTCTTTTTAGTCTAAAACCTGAGCAGTTTTCTGCAAGAATGGTATTATTACTTGGTGGGCACATTTAGATCATTGTTCAATAGAACAAGGAGATGTAGTCTTTTTTTTTTTTTTTTTTTTTTTTTTTTTTGTTGGTGTATAAATCTGTCGCCCAGAAGGGAGTGCAGTGGCCGCTCCCGGTCACCGCAGCCTCGACCTGCTGGGCTCCGGAGATCCTTCCGCCTCAGCCTTCCAAGTAGCTGGAACTACAGACGCGCGCTACCACGCCCGGCTAATTTTTTGATTTATTGTAGAGATGAGGTCTCGCTTGCCCAGGCGGGTCTCGAACCCACGGGCTCAGGCAATCCACTTA
>CAUYQG010148465.1:0-14149 GCA_963574415.1 Tarsius wallacei
AAAATTAGCTGGGCATAGTGTCACGCATCTGTAGTTCCAGCTACTTGGGAGGCTGATGAAAGGATCACCTGGCCCAGAAGATCGAAGCCACGGTGTGTGGTGATAGTGCCACTGCACTCCGGCCTGGGCAACAGAGTGAGAGAGAGAGAGACTTATCATAAGTTTTGTTTGTGTGACAAAAAACTGTAAATACTCATTTACATGATAAATACTTTTTTGGAATGTATTAACAACCCTAATACATACAGTTATCAGGAACTATGTCCCTACTTTTCTATATGGAATCCTAGTCTTAAGTATGTTTCTTAGTAGTCATTGAACATAAGTTTAATATTAGCTGGATGAATAAAGTAGTAGTTACTGTTTCTCTTAGAAATAAACATAACTCTGTTACAGCACAGAAAACCGATCTGGCCTCTTATTTGATTGGCTCAAATGAATTATGATGAAATGTTTTGTAGTGGTTTATAAAATTTAACTTCTCTATGGTATTGAATAATTTGTTGAAGTGTTGACTTAAGTTTGGTAAAAGTGACAAGGCACCTTGCACTTTTTGATTATGTTTCTTTTCCCCCAAATAAAGCTAAAGCTTTATCCATCACAATGAAAGTTAGAAAAGGGAAATGACTACCTCTTTTTTTTTAAACCAATATGTCCCCATGTAGTAATTTTCTTTATTACAATTTATAAGTGCCGTAATCTGAGTAAAGGTAGTAATAAAACTCAGATACATTTCAAAAAGAGTGAGTAAACACACTAATGACAATATTCGTATATTATGTACATCTGCTGCTTATGTACTTAGAAAACTAAATAGGAACATCTTACTCATCTGGGTAGAAAAACAGGGTAGAGATTACACCTTGGAGACTTCGTGATATTTTGTCTGTGTGCTGTTTGTCAAAAGGCAATTTATCTAAAGCTGGAAAAGGATATGGTTTGGCTGACTAAACTGTGGAGTGATACAAGCGATATGTAACGATAAAAACGCTCAGGGGAATTTTCGGGGCGCTTAGGGCAAGGATACAGTGCTGTGTGGGTGTAAAAAGCAGACCTCTCTCTGCCTCTTTCTTTTTTTTTTTTGCACAGTTTTCAAAACTGTGAAAGTTGCTGACATTTTCTACCACATGCTGGACCGTTAAATCACAATTTACGTGGCCACTTGTAAACACGCCTGGTGGTGGAGTGCTTGTTGATGCGTGCTTTGGCACGCTCCTCTGTCGTGCGCCTCTCTTCTTTTGCAATTGCACTGGGGGCTTTTGTTTTGGAATCCATGACTATCTAATCTGAGGGCAATTTGGGTGAGAACTCTGGAAATGATTTATTTTCATAGGTGCTCCCCGAGGGGAGCTTTGAAGAATGATTCAGAAAAGTGTCTCCCAATCCAGGAACAAAAGTTCTCTTTCCAACGGCTCACTACAAGGCCTGAAATTCGGACACGAAGGGATTTCTTGCTCTCCATCACTGGGATTTGGGAGTCCCTATAATATTGTAATGGGCAAGTTATTAAAACTCATTTTCAATATTCTTATTGGTAAAATGGGGCTAGTGACACTTAACAAAGAGTCAAATGCTTGGTATGTGCTTCATAGTGACAGTTGCATTTTTTTTTTTTTTTTTTTTGGTTAGGGGAAGAGGAGAAGAAATTGGCCATTAACATAGTGAAGACTTTGTGTCCCTACCCAGCTACACTCCAGGGGATTACAGAATTGATGCTAAAAGGGAAGGCTTTGTGTTTCATTGTCTAAGGGGGCTTTGGAGGGGCTCAGCAGGAGAAACCCCACATGCAATGTAGAAAGGGGAGGGGCAGGGGACCACACACTAATGTGTTTCATTTGCAAGCTGCTTTAACTTTTCTATGCAAAAAAGTCATCTGCTGACTTGTTTTCATAATATGTGGATAAAGTTGACCGGGTAGGATCCCTTTGCACAGGTGAGGAAACTGGAGGGCAGACAGGTAAAGGAATTCACCTGTTGTCACACACCAAGTCAGGGGTACAATTTGGATTAGGATCTGTGTCTCAGACTCTGAGCACAGAACCCTTTCTATGAGGTGACAGTCACAGAGTCAAATGATTTCCTTCACATGTTTGTGTTTCAGACCCTACAAAATAGCAGAGATGAGAAAGGTTGTAGACTCATAGCCCAAAGGACTGCTTTCAGCTGGAGACGGTTGGAGTTACAGCACTTGAGTCAGGTGAATTTTCACTTCATGGTCACAGTTGGAGATTTCTTCCTGGACCTGGGCCAGGAAGGTCACGCTCCAGCCCAGAGTCCTTCCAACGGCATTTCTGCATTATATTTCAGAGCCCAATGGTTGCACTGAATGGAATGAAAAGAAATTGCCAGTGATGTTGAGAAATGCCAGAAAAGCATGATGCCTCCTGTTTTCCCTCTTTCCTCCCTCCTTTTTTCATTTTATTTATACAAAATAATCCCAGAAGTTCAGAGAGGGGTTCTATAGATGTTAAACCATCGATTTTAACTACCAAGCCCTTGGGGGCATTAGATTTCCTAGTGTTTCTGGGTAGTTGCAAAATTTAATTTAGGTAGAAAAGGGTTAACTCAGGGGCAGTGTAATTCCCAAATCATCAGTGTGCAAATCATCTAACCATATGTGAAAAACCCAATAACATTAAAGGTGATTCTCTGGGAAAGGAAAAATAATGCACAAGTCTTTGGCTAGAAATAAGGGTTTGGAACATTGTTTTATGCACAGAGAATTCTCTAGTAGGTAAATTTGGATTCGTGTCAGCCACAAAAGATGCCCATGGAGTATCAATAGTTTGTTAATCTAGCTCTACATTTTTCTATAAAGAAGAATTGAGGTGGTTCAGGTAAGAACTTGGATACACTAAAACTAAAACAGATGAACTGAAGGTAGAAACTAGAAAGAAGGAAGGAGAAGATGAGTGTGTAGTGATGAGCACCTCTGACTGAGAAAAGCGGGATCCAGTGAGTAAGTCCTTGAGCTTCCTTATGGCCTGAGAGAAGATGGTACCAGCATGAGTCAGGCAGCTCACCTCATCCCGTCTAGTAGTAGAATGCCTGGGTCATTCATGCATTCGTTTATTTATTATTAATTTCAATGAAACTTATTTGATCTTTCTTTTTCTACTGTGGCAGTATGCTGAACACTAGAGATACAGCAGTGAACACGATCCAGAAATCCTTCTCCTTGTGAAGCTTAGAGTCTTCTTGGGAAGACACGTAGACAAATCACTACAATTTGCTAAGTTCTACAAAGTATGCAGAGGTATGAGAGCATCTAAAAGGTTAGGGAGGTTTTTATTACCCAGTGAAACATTTCAAAAACCCCACCTTCTCAGTATCATAAATAGATTGTTAAGGGATTTCACGATTACCTGTCTAAAGGAAGATTTAGGTGATTAACACAGGACTTTAAAATTAACCAATGAATAACATAAAAGTTAGCAAGTATGTTCTGAGTACCAAACATCTGCTAGTCCTCATTTGGTAGTTTATGGATAGAATTAGGATGTTATCGGGTATCTCTTTTTTTCTCCTCCTCCTCCTCCTCCTTCTTCTCCTGTCAGGAGTCTCACTCTGTCACCCAGGCTGGAGTTCAGTGGCACCATCACAGCTCACCTCAGCCGTCAGCTCCTGGGTTCAATGGATTCTTCCATCTCAGCCTCCAGAGTAGCTGGGACTAGAGGTGTGCACCACCATACCCAGCTAATTTTTATTTTTTAAATTTTTTGTAGAGACGAGGTCTCACTATGTTGCCCAGGTTGATCTTAACTCCTGAGCTTGAGTGATCCTCCCACCTCTGCCTCCCAAAGTGCTGGGATTGTAGGTATGAGCCACTGTTCCCGTACTGGATGTTTCTTTATTATGTTATTTCCTTCTGGTTCTGGGTTCTTGTTCTGCTTCTTCCAATACTTTTAACACGCGATATTGGCCTAGTCACAAAACTTCCATGATTAAATAGGATGAGATAATTAATCAGAATATTAATACTCCCAGGGCTCTTTCAAGAACTATCTCAAGTTTTAAATGAAATGTGAAATGTAGAGTGGGATGACACAAGATTTGTTCTGGAAAACATTATTATATGACACATACGAAGTATGTCTGCTGAACCATCAAAAGAGTTCTGGATTTTATAGTATAGAAATTCCTTTAAGATGGAGGTAGGGATAGTGTGTCAAGAATGTGAACTAAGGTCAAGTTCAGGTTCTGTCACTTACTAACTATGTGAACTTGTTCAGGCTATATTACCTCTTGTACCTCTATTTCTCCATTTGTAACACGGGGATAGTAATATTTATTGCATGATTATAGTGTTTACTATTATGTTTATTATATATTATATGTATACATATTTTATTATATTTTAAAGAGTTTATTATTATTATTATAGAGTATTGTATTGTTATTATAGAGTTGTTATAATGTCCATATGAATTCACCTAAAGTGAATCTGGCACATTGCAAGGGCTGAATAAATGTTACCTGCTCTTAATATTAGGGGAGAACACAGGATTTTGCTAGTTAAGAAAAAGTCTCTTAAATCACTGTAATATTTGAATTGGAGTCTGTAAAAAGATATATCTTTTAAGAGGAAGTAGGATCAACAACAACAACTAATAATAGTTTTAAAATCTAAAGCAGGTGTCCCCAACTTCCAGGCAATGGACCTCTGTGGCCTGTTAGGAACGAGGCCTCACAGTAGGAGGTGAGCAGTGGGGTGAGTGAGTGAAGTTTCCTCTGTGTTTACAGCTGCTCACCATAGCTCACGTTACTGCCTAAACTCCATCTTCTGTCAGATCAGTGGGGGCATTGGATTCTCATAGGAGCACCAACCCTAAGTTGAATTGCGTGTGAGAGGGATCTAGGTTGTGCGCTCCTTATGAGAGTCCAATGTCTGATGATCTGGGTGCAGCGGAGGCGGCGGTGCTATACATTTCATTATGTATTACAATATAATAATAATAGAAATAAAGTGCATAATGAAGGTAATGTACTTGAATCATCCTGAAACCATCCCCCACTTCCATGGAAAAATTGTCTTCTACAAAATCAGTCCCTGATGCCAAAATATTTGGGGACCACTGATCTAAAGAATCCATGGAGATAATTTGAATGGAGAAAAAGAATTGTGGTGCTAACATCTACCTGGTTCCTGTAATTCTTGTCATGTCAGAGAAGTCAGAAAAGCCCAGGATTCTGCACAAAGGTGATTTTGGAGAGAGGCAGGACGGGGACTCACTGAGGTGTAGAGAGGTAGTACACATGGTGGGTAAGAGCAGAAACTCTTGAGCCAGTCTGAATCCCATCTACAGTATGTGGTAGCCACGTGACCTTAGGCAAGTTGCCTAATCTCTCTGTACTACAATTTCCTCATCCATAAAAAGAGGTTATAAGAGTATCTACCTCATTGGTTTGTTGTGGGAATTAAACAAAATAATCTAAGAATCCAGAATAGTGATGGCCCATGGCTTTCAATAAAATTAGCAATTACTTATTTTACTAGCATGTGAGATCCTGGAAAGCAGGTAATTTTTGCCCATTTACTTTTTTTCACAAATGAATCTCCAGCACTTGGACATTGTCTGACTGAGTAGTTGTTCAGTAAATAATTGCTGAATGGAAAAAAAAATATATATGAACGCTCTCTTATTCAAGTAAGGCATTAAAAAACTGGACTAAAATGTCGAAAATTATTGAAGCTGGCTGATGGGTGTATAAGAGTCCCATGTTCTCTCTACTTTTATGTATGATTGTGAAGTTTTATAATAAAAGCTTAAAATCCTAGACTGGTATTATATAATTATATATGTTATATATATCATATAGTGATTGGAAATTACCAGGCATTAAAAAAATCTTTATTTCTTGTTTTGTTACAGCCTGAGAAAGTAAAAAAATATTTTATATTACTAAATGCTACCATATGTGAGACTAGTAAAACTGTGGTCCCCAAAAGTCATTTGTTTCTTTCTGAAGGACTTCGATGACAAGGAAGAATTTCAATAAACATAAACCAAGCTGATCGCCTAACCTGTTCCATTCTTCCTTATTATCACCTTGTCATCGTGCAGCCATAGTCTCGGAGATGAATTTGTCTACGTCGTTACAAGGAGTCATCATTGCTGTCTGCTGCCTGCCAGTACTTTTGCAGTTCCCCTCCCTCCCTTCATGTCAGAGGTCATGATTCCTACATCCAACTTCTCTGCAAATTCCTGAACTCCTAATCAGTCGTCCCTCTCAACCCTGCCTTCCTGTCTTCCTTTCTCTTTCTGACCTCATTCTCTGACCTTCTGGGTTTGTCTTCTTGACTCTCCCTTCTCATCTTGGCCCATTCAGGTGTGATAACCTGGCCTCAGTCCTGAAGTGCCTCCTTGAAGATGCGGCCTCTGCGTGCTGCCCTCGGCTCCTCAAGTGACAGCTCTGGCTACAGGGCTCTTGTTGCTGGTCACTGCTTTCCTCCTCGCTTTCTACCCTTTGGGATGCCTGATCTGACAAGCAGCTTAAGAAAACCCACATTAACAGACAGTGTGGTGATTCCTGAAAGAACTAGAAATTGACCTTCCATATGACCCAGCAATTCCCCTAGTGGGAATATACCCGGGGGAACTCAAATCATTCTACAAAAAAGATACCCGCACACGTATGTTTGTTGCAGCTCTATTCACAATAGCAAAAACATGGAACCAACCATGTTGCTCATTGAAGCTGGACTGGATAAAGAAAATGTGGTACATATACACAATGGAATATTATGCAGCCATTAAAGAAGGACAAATATATGGACTTCGCAGGAACTTGAATGGATTTGGAGTCAATCATACTCAGTGATCTATCACAGAAACAGAGTAGAGTACCATATGTTCTCACTCATAAGTGGACCTTGAACAACTATAATACTATAAGAAAGCGTTTGGCAGTAATGGGAAACTGTCAGGCGAGGCAGGTTGGAATTGGCAGTTGAGGGAAACTGCTAGGAGAGGGAGGGGCACACCTCATCAACAAGGGACCTGCATAATCAATGTTTGTATACCTAACCCTGAATTGTACCCCACATTTTTATAATAAAAAAAAGAAAAGAAAACCCGCATTAATAGTGCTAAATTTGGCTCTGTGGAAAGAGAACTCTACAGTCATGATCTACCACTTTTGGGATGGGAAACATGGCAACTCTGGAGTGTGTTTGTGTTAACACAGGTGTTTTAAAATGCCATACAGTTGATTCTAATTATTCACGGTAGTCATGTTCTAGAAAGTTCCCATGAATACCAAATTAGTGAATACTGAACCATCCCTCCTAGGGTAAATACAGCATTAGGTTCCTGAAAACTTCTGGTCACAAACTGTTCCTCAACCAACTGATACATAACCTTGTTTTATGTGTGTTTCTATGTAAGGACACTTTATTAAATATATAATGTTGACTCATTAACATTGAACTCACGACCAACTGCACTGTAACTCATGCCTGAATGAAGCTAATCTAACACACATATTTTCACTGTAAGGTACATCTCAGCCTTTTCGCACTTAGGATCTCTAGTCAGCACACCAGCATTATGCTTGGAGTTCATTTTAAACAGTGAAATCAGCAACAAAAAGCACAAAAATGCAAAAAACATAGCATGGCAGAAAAGCTACTTGTTTGTACTGTAAGGGATGAAACAAGAAGGCAGTATGTTGCCTTATTTGACCTCAGCCAGGAATGTCTCTTCCGGTGACCCAGAGTTTGTGCTGCTCTGCACATATCTGCAAACGAAAGCTCTGTGTTGACTTTGGGATTACAAATAAATTTTTAGTGAGCAGGGAAATTTGCAAATATAGAATCCATGAATAATGGGGACTGTCTCTATCTCCATTAAGCTTGCATGATATGTCATTATGTTTAGTAAAACTAAACATGCGATTACTACATGTATATTACAAAATGTTACATGTAGTTATATAAAATCATAGTCCTTAATTCCATATTTTTGATCCAGGAGATCGGTGATGATAAAAGCAGATTTTAAGATGATCTACAAAAATTTAAAGTATATGATCTTTTAAGCTTTATGCCTTTAGGCTATAGCTGTTTATCTGCTTCTATATACTTTATGCACATATTACATTGTATATCATATATTTTATCATCTATATAAGTGTATATTCTTAAAACTTCCTTTATTGCAAAGGAAAAAGTTAAATGGAAACAATTTTCAGTGATTATCTGAAATATCATGTTTATATCTAAAGAATATATTAAAATCCAAACACTGACCTAAAATATTTTTTATTTTCTCATTTACTTTGGTGAAGAGTTATGAACAGGAGGTATCTATTGTTAATATCACATCATAAAAACTCTTTCTAAATTTATGTCTCCAATTTTCTTCAGAGGACAAAAGACATTCATATTTAAAATACTATAAAGGTTGCTAGACATGGTGGCTCACACCTGTAATCCCAGCACTTTGGGAGAACAAGGCAAGAGGACTGCCTGAGCCCAGGAGTTCAAGACTAGCCTGGGCAACTTGGCGAGAGCTCATCTCTACAATAAATAAAAAAAATAGTGAACATGGTGGTGTACACCTGTAGTTCTAGCTACTTGGAAGGCTGAGGTGGAAAGATTGCCTGAGCCCAGCAGGTAGAGGTTGTGGCGGCTGTGAGTGTGCCACTGAACTCCAGTGTGGGCAACAGAGTGAGACTCCTACTTAAAAAAAAAGAAAAAAAAAATAATTAAATTAAAACATAAAATATTATAAAGGTAAAGTTGTCTTAGCTTTAAGTGAAAAATTAACCATTCCCAGGGCAGTGATCCTATGGAATACATTATTAGGAGCTTTCTCTGAGAAGCAAAGGAGAATCTGGTGTTTTGGGGTTAGCAAAATAAGGGAAATGGAGGCTTTAGAACAGAAAGTCATCCTTCATTTCCTGCAGCCAGAGTTTTCTCAGATGCACTTCTGCTTCCCCAGTCTTGAGAGTCAGCCTTTTGTATCAGTGCTCTGGGTTGTTTATATCATTGCCACCTCATCTTCACGGGTGCAGCAGGAAGGTGGAATCTGGAGGATGACTGAATGCGTTCAGTGCATGTTAGTCAGGAGAAGAACACTTTCTAAAGATCTTCTGGTGCTTGATGTAGTGGTAGTAAAAGCTATCCAGGAAGACAAACTGGAGCCATATATAATCTTTTCCCACCAGTGATCCAAAATGTCTCTAAATGCTACACAGACAAAGCAAATAAAGCATTCAATGTCCATCCAGATGCTAAGGAGGAGTAGGGAAAGCTATCATAAAACACAAAGCTATAGTCGTGTGTCACATAATGACGTTTTGGTCAATGACGGACTGCATGTATGACAGCAGTACTATAAGATTTCCCTGGGACTGAAAAGTCCCTATCACCCAGTGATGTTGTAGCTGTCATGATCTCATGTCCTTGTAGCACAATGCATTACTCAGATGTTTGTGGTGATGTTGGTGTACGTATAAAAGTCTAGCACATACAATTATGTACATAATACCTAAAAATGATAATAAACAACTATGTTACTGGTTTATGTATTTGCTACACTATACTTTTATCATTATTTTAGAGTATATTCTTTCTACTTATATAAAAAAGTTACCGTAAAATAGCCTCAGGCAGGTCCTTCAGAAAGTATTCCAGAAGTAGGCCTTGATATCCTAGGAGATGACAGCTCCATGTGTGTTATTGTCACTGAACACCTTCCAGTGGGACAGGATGTGGAGGTGGAAGACAGTGATATTGATGACCCTGACCCTGTGTAGGCCCAGGCTAATATGTGTATCTGTATCTAAGTTTTTAGCAAAAATGTTTTAAGAGTAAAAAAATGAAAGTAAAAAATTTTGAAATAGTAAAAAGCTTCTAGCATAAGGATATAGGAAAAATATTTTTGTACAGCTCTTCAATGTGTTTGTGTTTTCATTTGTTATTACAGACTAGTAAAATTTTTAAAAAAAATTTGAAGTTTATAAAGTATAAAAGTTATAGTAAGAAAATTAAAAATAAATTTAGTGGGGCCAGGTGCAGTGGCTCATGTCTGTAATCCCAGCACTTTGGGAGGCCAAGGTGGGAGGATTGCTTGAGCTCAGGAGTTTGAGACCAGCCTGGGCAACATAGCAAAACCTCATCTCTCCGAAAAGTCAAAAAATTAGCCAGGCATGGTGACACATGCCTGTCGTCCCAGCTATTTGGGAGGCTGAGGCGGAAGGTTTGCCTGAGCCCAGGAGGTCAAGGCTGCAATGAATTGTGATGGTGCCACTGCTCTCCAGCCTAGGTGACAGAGTGAGACCCTGACTCAAAAAAGAAAAAAATAAAATAAAATAAATTTAGTGTAGCCTAAGTATACAGTATCTATAAAGTCTACAATAGTGTCCTAGGCCTCCACATTCACTCACCACTCACTCACTGACTGACCCAGAACAACTTCCAGTCCTGTTATCTCCATTCACGGTAAGTGCCCTATGCAGGTGTACTATTAAAAAAAAAAGACACAAAACGTTTGTACTGTATTTTTACTGTGCCTTTTCTATGTTTACATATACAAATAGTTAGCACTGTGTTACAGACGCCCAGTATTCAGTGTACAACATGCTGTATAGGTTTGTAGCCTAAGAACAATAGGCTATACCATATAGCCTAGGTGTGTTGTAGGTTATCCCGTCTAGTTTTGTGTAAGTCACTCTATGATGTTCACACAACAACATCACCTAATGATGCATTTGTCAGAACGTTTCCCAGTCATTAAATGGTGCATGCCTGTACCCAAACATACAGAAGGTAGATCTGCTTCAGGTGTGGATGCCTTTTGCCTGTTGACTTTAACCTGGCTTGGGGATGTGTTTGAAAAAGTGTGTCTTAGGGATACAAGTGGGAACTCTCTCCTTGAAGTGTGGCATTTCACGTGAACATGGATTGACCAGTGGAGATTGAGGAAGTGACTTGTGAATTCTTAAACTCAAGGTGTGTGGCTCTTAAAGTGTACACAATCATCACGGAATGAAGAAACACAGGGAATGCTGGGGAATGGCAAGGAGGAACGGAAACAAGATCGAGATTTGAGCATCCAATTTGCTCTCGATGGAGTCGTTTGGCACGTTGAGGACATTAATGCGAACACACGATTTCTTGGTTGGGTGCTGGGCATGTGGTGCTGGGAGCTGGACAGCAGGCCCTGAATGATGCATCTCTCCACCCCCAGTGTGCGGTCAGGCTTGCTGCTCACAGATTCCACCAAAAATAGTCTGTCTTTTGCACACTTAAAGATTCTTTCCAAACAAGTGTTTCCTTTTAACATTCCCAAAGCAGATTGACTTTTTGAGTTTTGCATTGCTTCCAATTCTGTCTATGTCAGAGGCCTCAAATTAATTCCAACATCCCCTTGCTGCTTTTCCTTAAGAAGTCCTCATGGTGTTGCGCTCACTTTGGGTTCAATCTGTTTATGCTTATGGGAAGGCTCATTAAACCAGCATTTCCACCACTCTGTCCCATTTGCCATGGTCTAGGAAATGCTTGTGATTAGCATGGGGGTCTCAATCGTGGTCTCCATCACCTTTACTTCATCCCATGGTTACAAAGAGTTGTATCCAGTTAAAATAAGGATAGAGTCATGTGGAAAGAAGAAAGGGGCAATTGAGTATTATTAGAGCCTTGAGGAAGGAAGGAAGGCCACAGGGTGAAAGCCACTGCATATTAAGTAGCTCAGCCTAATAGAAGCCAAAGGAAACAGCAGCAAACCGTTACAGAAAGTTCTTTTGAACTGTCCTCTGCCCACTCTCTCCTGTTGCTGTTGGTGACACATGGATAGACATCCCTCTGCATGCAGGCACACACATGCCTGCCCTGACTTCAGACTTGGCTTCCCCTTGGACATCAGGTTGTAAGCCATCCTCACTTCTGTTCATGTGAGTGTTCATGCCTGATACTCAGCTGCATGACCTCCTTATCAGCCTGTAGAGAGACCATCTGTAGAGGGTTTCCTCTGACCTCCCAAGATGTGGCAGTGCCCCCCCTCCCACCTTCCCTCTTGTCACACTCTATTCTATCATCTTGTTTTTTAAATCTCTGCCTAGCACCTACTACTCTCTTGTGTATTTGTCAGTTGACCTGTTTATTAGCTGCTTCCCCCAACCAGAACGTAAATCTATGAAGGAAGAGGCTCTGTCTTGTTTAGAGTGATCTCCAGGACCTACAATGTCCTTAGCATGGAATAGCCTCCTGCCCTAACTATTTGTTGACCAACTATGAAATGGTGGCAGAAGAACTTCCCATGGTGTACCGTGAGGGCATGCACAGCACCCAGAGAAATGACAGGCATGTCACAGGTGTTTGGAGTGATCCTCCCTGTCCCATGCTTACTATAAAAAGCATCCTCAGTTACAGGCCCAGGGGTCACGGGATCACCGTGTTGTTGACTCAGCTTTTAACCGACTTCTTAGCTCTGTTTCTGTCCTGGTTTTGGCCTTTGGGACAGGTCAGGAGGGTGCAACGAAAACAAGCAAACCAGACTACTGGAAGCTGGGATCTTGGGTTGCAGTCTAGGTTTCAGCACTGACTCACTGCGTGAGCCATGGGTGACTCACTCAACCTCTGCCATTCTGCTTCTTCATCCAGCAAGTAAAGAGTTGGATAGATGATGCTTAAGACTGTTTGTAGTTCTTGCATTTTATAATGTCACCTCTTTGCCTTTTTTTTTTTACGTGGGATCACAGACCAGTCTCTTCCTGCGAGAGTAAACATACTTACAAAGTGTCCTGCGACCCTTAGAGAAATGCTGCTGCAAACATTCAGAGAACAGTGTCAGTCTGCGGCTGTAGCACCCTGAACACGCCTGATCTCATTAAAGAACAGCATCATGGTGAATCGGCACCATCCTCCCTTTTGTTTCATTGAAGGTCTCAGAACACATGCTTCAGTGCGGTGTGCCCTAGAAGTCTTTGCACTTAAGTGGGTTTAAGAATTGTCCTTTATATTGATATAGCATTTAAAACCCAAGGATATCAACATTTATTTGCAGCTTGTCACAAAGTACTATTGTGCTTAAGAAATGAAAGGATGACTTGATGAAATGATAAGAATCAGCCATGCTCTAGACTCTGTTGATGCTACATATTGGAAATCCAGAGTTGCAAAATATTTATTTTTCATCAACACACACACAACAGAATCCCATTGTGAGCACCTGCTTCTTACATGAATGAAGAATATTGCTTGCTAAAATGTGTGGGCCCCGGTGACTGGGTCCACTGAGGACACCTCCAAGGACGCTCCCTTGCTTCCGGCTGTGGTTCGCTGGACCTGTTCTTACTTTTTAATGGGTGTTGCCATCAAAACCCAAACCCATGGTTCATCTTGCTTGATAGATTTATGGTGGTTTTTCTGTGCCCTCTAACTGTGTCCTGCTTGGCACTTGTGCTGGGTCACATGTCTATGCTTTTACACCTTTTTCTCTTTGCCTGGAATATCATTCCCAACCTCATTTGCCTGGTAAACCCATGCTCATTTTTGAAGCTGTGACTCAAACATGTCGTCCTCTTTGAAGTCTTTCTGACCTACTGTCCCTATGCTGGGAACAACTCACTTCTCTTCTCTGAACTATACATTATACACCCAAGTCAGAATATTTCTTCCATATTCCATCAGTTTTTTTGTATGTCTGCTTCACCTACTAAGAATTATGGGTAATGATTTTGTCTTTTTAATTTTTACCTTCTTAGGCATAGCCTAGTGCTCTCAATAAATGTTTGTTGAATGAATAAATGTTGACTGAAAATGGCTGAAAGTGAAAGAGAAAGGCTCATAGTATATCACAGTGCCGAATATCAATGACTGAATATAACAGTGATTTAATTTCTGGCCTCAATGCCTAAGTTTTAGGAAGATTTTGATCTGTGCATATGAAATGCTGTTTGAAATGACTTTCTGGGTAGTAATGGGATTGAAAGGTGAATTCAGAAAATTCCATGTGTCCTTTGGCAATGTCTGTAGTTAAACATGGTAAAAATCAGCCGGGCTCGGTGGCTCAGCCTGTAATCCTGCGCCTTGGGAGGCTGAGGTGAGTGGAATGCCTGAGCCCGCGGGTTCGAGATCCGCCTGGGCAACTTGGTGAGACCTCATCTCTACAATAAATCAAAAAATTAGCCGGGTGTGGTAGCG
>CAUYQG010148469.1:0-15861 GCA_963574415.1 Tarsius wallacei
TCATTTGCCCGGAATACTTTGAATAGTATTGGTATCAACTCCTTGTTGTATGGATTATAAGATGCTTACAGCAAGCTGTCTGTCCAGGGATTTTTTTTGTAGGTAGTTTTCTTATGAGGGAGCCGATTTCCTGGGCTGTTATTCATGAATTTGGGGTTTCTGTTTCTTCTCGAGTCAACCTTGGGAAGTTGTGTGGTATCAGAAAGTCCTCCAAGGCAATTAGAATTTTGAATTTGTTTCCGGAGAGCTGTCCATAGGAATGTCTGATAACCTTTTGGATTTCTTCAGGGTCGGTTGAAACTTCCCCTTTTGCATGTCTAATGTTTTTGAATTGGACTTTACCTCTCATTGTCTTATTCCATCTGGCTAGGGGTCCATCAATCTTATTTATCCTATCAAAGAACAAGCTTTTTGTTTCATTGATTTTTTTTCTATGACACTTTTTTCCTCTATATCCTGTAGTTGGGACTTTATTTTTGTGATCTGTATATTTCTGTTGAAGTTAGTGTTTTGGCAGTCTTGCCTTTCCAGCTCCTTTGGGTGTGATGCTATAAACTGTTAACTGTTCATCTTTCTGTTTTCTTAATGTGTGTGTTTATGAGGAACCATGATCTTCCCTCTTTTCTGCTTGTGTGGCATCCCAGAGATTCTGGTAAGATATATCTTTATTTTCATTAGTTTCCAAGAATCTGTTAATGTCTGCCTCAAAACCCATGTTCACCCAGGAGTCATGCAGTATTATGTGATTTAGTGTCCATGTCTCTGTGTGTTTGGGGGGGATCTTGTTGGTAGTGATACTCATTTCTGTTCAATTGTGTTCTGAGTTGAAGCTCGGTATTATGTCAACCCTATGAAAGTTTGTTTATGGTTCATTTATGGTCGATATGTGGTAGATCTTGGCATGTGTTCCATATGGTGATTAGTAGTATGTATAATCCGTGGTGTTTGGGTGGAGTGTTCTGTAGCTATCTGTTGAGTTCATTTGGTCAAGCGTCAAGCTGGGGTCCCAGATCTCTTTCCTGATTTTTTACCTGGACAGTCTGTCAAGGGTTGTTAGCAGAGTATGGAAGCCCCCAGTTACAATTATGTTCAATTCAACATCATCTTTTAGTTTCCTCAGGAGTCGTGTTATAAATCCCAGTGGTCCTGTGTTTGGTGCATAGATGTTTAGCATGGATACTTCTTGTTGGTGGAGATTTCCCCACCATACAGGATTGCAGCCCTTACCACTTTATCTGTTCTGAAATTGCTGTAGCTTGTTTCAGGACTATCTTAATCCCATTTATGTTGCTTTAAGTCAAAAGGCATCTTCTTGCCCTCTGCATTGTCTTCAAAATGAAGAGGAAGTGAGGCTTACCCAGGTCCTTTCTCTTCGGGTAAGGGACAGAAAGTGCCAGTGGAGCTTATAGGTTATGACATGCATCCTCGATGTGGACAAAACTCACTGTGACCTTCATACTATTGTGCAGCTGTCTGACATCTCAAAGCCAGCCTGGGTTTCTCATGTCTATCTTGGGAATGTTTTTAGCCTCTTTGGGATGACTATCTATTGGGAGCCAGCGTAGATGCTCGCCTGAGCATTAGGGATCCAGGTGGGCTGCGGACCCTGAGATCACTAGGATGAGTTCAGGAGCTGATGGCCCATTTCCTTCCTTTACTGTTCGGCACGTTCCACTAACAGGGACTTTGATGATCTAAGCTTGAAGCTCTGAGAGTACGACAGGCATGGCTTACTTTAGGAGTCCATTGTTCCCGTTTCTCACAGACTGCGGTTTTGGCTTTAACTCAACACAGTTCAAACTCAGATCACATTTGGGAGCCTTTAATACCGTACAAGCTTCTTTATAAGATTTAAAAGTATACTTGTAGAATTAGTATATACATATGGAGAGCTGCTTTTAGCTTTAGATGGTATAGATGATTATTTAGAGTTACCGGAAATGGCCCAGCATGTGCTTTGGGCTGGGCCACATTCCCAAGGGCCCAGCACATACTTTGGACTGGGCTGAATTCCTTTAAACTGGTTTTACCTAGAGTCAGTATAGGGTTTTTTCTACTTATTATAGAAATTGAATTTATTTTACTCATAGAAAGTATTGTAGAATAGGTTATGCTACATCAGTGAATTATGTTCGTACAAGCATGATCAAACATGATATTTTGAGGTTTAATAAGAATACAGCTAACTTTAGAAATTTCATCGTTCCCATTTTCTACTATTGTGACTCTGGCCTTAATACAATTTACAGTTTATATTTGGGTTTTATCTTTAGAAGCTTTATTGCCGATGATCAGCTTTATATATTAAGAATTAGGAATTAGAAACTTTTATAGAAGCTAAAATAGATATATAGCATTCTAGAACAGCCATTTTTGTTAAGAGATTGTAATCAGATGTCCCAAGAGGTGGCCCACCGTACTGGGCCACATTCCTAAGAGCCCAGCCTGTATTCTGGACTAGACCACATTCCTTAGGAACTGGTTTGGGTTATATTTAAGAGTTTCTATAGTGTAGATAGAATCAGCGTAAAATACAAAGGAATTAGGATTTACATTAGTTGTTAGATGTTGTGTATGCATAAGTTCTAGAAGTTATTGATCATTAGAATATTATGACATTAGAATTGTTGTATTGCTTTTGAGGAATATTAACCAAGCATGAGGAACAGTGAGATAATCTTGGGATTGCCCTTCCTCATGCTTGAGGAAACACCTGGTGGGTGGGGGACGCCCCCCACCCACCTGGCCTTGTGTTCATGTAAATGTCTTGTGATTTAATTGGGATTGTCCTTCCTCATACCTGAGGGTGGGAGACGCCCCTCATCCACCTGGCCTTGTGTTCACGTGAAAGTCTTGTGATTTAACCCGTGAAAATTTAGGATAAAAGGAGCATGAAAACCTCCATTAAACGGCTTCTGCTCAATCCATTGAACAGTGGTCCATTCTCTTTCTTTCTCTTTCCTTCTCTTTCTTTCTCTCTATACCTATCTCTTCTGCAGAATCGGCTTCTGCACTAGACAGGAGTCCAGTCTCTTCCTACAGAATCAGCTTCTGCACTAGACAGGAGTCCAGTCTCTTTGTTCCTCCAGAACAATCGCTGACACCACCACACCTTCCAGGACACTCTAAATCTCTCTGCAGGGGCTGGTCCCCCGCATTCGAGACCTGCCTGGGCAACTTGGCGAGACCTCATCTCTACAATAAATCAAAAAATTAGCCGGGTGTGGTAGCACACGCCTGTAGTTCTAGCTACTTGGAAGGCTGAGGCAGAAGGATCGCTGGAGCCCAGCAGGTTGAGGCTGCGGTGGCCGGGAGCGGCCACTGCATTCCAGTCTGGGTGATGGAGTGAGACTCCAACTAAAAAAAAAAAGAAATCAGAGGAATAAAAATTATAATTACAATGCGGCATAACTATAGACCCACCAGAATATCTAAAATTAGAAATACTCAAGTGTTAGTGAAACCACAGAAAAGCGCTTGGCAAACTGTTTCTGTAAAGGGCCAGATAGTCAATGTTCATAGGCCTTACAGTCAAGAGACAAAACTGAGGAAATTACGAATGCAGGTACTTATATAACAATAGAAAACTCTTGGCCTACCCTGCCATGTTTGAGTCCCAAGTAGTGGGCAGGCTTTCTCCCCAGTTGTAGTTGACTGGAAACTACCTTGAGGAAGAACAACAGGTCCAAGGAGGCCAGGTGAGGACAGGAGTGTGAAAGCGACCACCATCATGGTCAGTTTCCCTCTCCACCCCAGGGACACTCAGATTCCAGCATATCCTTCTCTCCTCGGGAGCCTAGCTATGTCAACCTGAGCAGAAGGCCAAAGGAGAGATTGACGGATTCTACCACTTCATTCACCAACAGCTGCCAACAGCAGAGTCCTCAAGGATGTAAGTGATGACCGACCGGCCACGTCTGGGGCAACAGTAAGGTGTGGCTCCCAGAAGAAGAGGAACAGTGATCGAGGGGCTGGTCCAGCCCACTCTCCACGGCTCACAGTGCTAGCCCACTCCATTGGTTTTTCTCTTAGTGATAAGTAGGGGTTTCCTCTGTATTCTAGATAAGAGCCTTTGTCAGTTATGTGGCACAACTGGTTTCCCTTTTCTGTTTGGTTTTTTTTTTCCTTTCTTCATGGTATCATTTAATGAATAGAAGTTTTACACATCTTTTTCTTTACAGTTATGTTTATTTAAGAAGATTTTTCTTACCTTGATCATGCAAATACTCCCCTTAACTCTGGGCCATCGTTTGCTGATCCCTGACCGAGCAAAAGGAACTCTTGCACACTGAGGGTAAAAGTATAAGTTAGTTCACTAATTTGGAAAACTGTTGGTATCATCTATTTAAGTGCAAATCAAAGCATACGTAGCAATTCCACTCCTAAGTATATGCCCAACAGAAATGTACATGTGCGTGGAAAGATATGCACAAAAATGTTGACAGGAACATTTTTCATAAAAGCCAAAATGTTAAAAAAAAATTAAATGTCCACCAGTATTAGAATGGGAGAATAAATGTTAACATAGTCACATACTAAGATTATTTATGGCAATGAAAATGAACAAATTGCTACTTCATGCAACAGGCAGGAATCCGATAGGGATAATGCCGAACAAAAAAGAACACATGCTATGAGACTCCATTAGTTTATGTATGATGAGTATGTATGTTTGTTTGATAAAACTATAAAGAAAAACAAGGAATATATTACCATAGAAGTCAGGACAGAGTAAGAGAGCAGTGATGGTGCTTGGAAGAAGAGACTAAGATGCTTCTGAAATGTTGGCAGTATCATATTTCTGGTCCCAGTTAGTAGTAACACTAGCGTTTGTGCTGTAATAAGTCAGAGATTAGCAAACCACATCTATGGCCCAAACCTAGTCTACCACCTATTTTCATGAATAAAGCTTTATTGAAACAAAGTCCACATTAGTTTGCACATTTTCTATGTCTGCCTTGACATTAACAATAGCAGAGTTGAATAGTCACAACGAGACCATGTGGCCTACAAAGCCTAATATATTTACCATCTGGCTTCTTACACAGAAAGTTTCCCAATCCCTCTAATAAATCATTGAGCTGTACATTTTTATTTTGTATACTTTTCTGTATATATGTTGTGTTTTACAATTTTAACCACACACACACACACACACACACACACACACACACACATATATAAAACTAGATTCCATGTTCAGTTCTGCCTCATATTTGGCTATAGATACTCAATCCACAAAATAACAAACAATAAAATTAATTACCTTTGAGAAAATAATCTTTTCTTTAATTAAATATATTGATTATGTGACAGAATAAACTATACATGCTTCTAGAACTGATTTTCTTCTCAATTTCCACAGTTGCAAGAGAATGAATCATCAACTTGTACTTCAAATATTTTGATGATATATTTCTTAAGGCTATTTTAAAGCTTGCAGAATAATACTTGAAGGCACTTGAGACAAGTGCCTGGCCAAATGTTGTCATGTCTCTATTTGAGTTGTTCTTAAAAGATTGAACCCAAGTATCTATAAACACAACAAAACTCAACTAAGGAGCTATATTCAGTCATACTTTATTCAATGATGTGGGAGAAGGCAACTCTCAGTTTGAGTTTTTCTCTTTGCATTTTGTAATTCGTCCATTTAACAAATATTTACTTAGAGCCTACCATGCCGAAATATTTCCCACTATTTTAATGCAAATGTTTCTGAAATATTTTCTATCTTTCCCTGCCTTTTACACAAAGAGTGTTGACCATAATCTTTTCTTGATGATTCAGCCTCATCATGGAACCAAACCATACACTAAAATGTGGTTTTCTAGTATGTGTTTTAACTGAGAAGGCTTTTGTAAAATTCCAACATACAAAATAGAGACAAAGAAGAGTTGCAGTGAGATACAGATGTGTGGCTGAATCTCACCAACTGGGTATCCCTGAGGTAACATAGAGCCATAAGATTCCAGGAGTCACTGTTGGAAACCACTAGTGGCATATAGTAACATTCTCAAGAACTGCTAAGATAAAAGACTGCTCCTCTACTCAATCATCCTAAATTATGATCTGAAATTTCTGTCTTTTTAAAATTAATTGTTTTATAATGGTCCTCTTCAATGTCAGCTGTCAGTGTGGCCCTCTGGATCCATGGTCTCTCCACCTTCAACCTTCAACATCCTCAGCTTCTGTATACCTTGGGAAATTAAAGTCATCAGGTTTTCTAGAAGTGTGGATACATAAGTCCATAGGCTAATAGGGCTAAAGAGGCTTTTTCTTGAACAAAGGACATGGATGGACTTCACATTCTGGACTTAGAGTGATCTATTTTGATGGTCAAACACCTATTTCTCTTTCTAATTTCCAGATTATCAACTGAATATTAGAAACAAAGTGACCTCCAGATAAGTAAAGAAATTTTGTACCATCAAGATGAGAATGGATTTGCATTATAGATGGTGATTCTATTTTCTCAAGTGAGGAAATGTTACAAATAATTGGATTGGCTCTTGTACAATTAAATTTACTTACAAAAATACATATTTAAATATACTGATGAAGAAAATATCCTACTTCTCTCCACCCCCATCTCCAACTCATTCCCACCACACTCACCCACCCCTTAGCATGCACACACCCAGTACAATCTTTGCTTTTTTTTTTTTTAAAGAGTCTATGTTTCTCTTTGTCACCCAGGCTGGAGTGCAGTGGCATGATCATAGCTCAATGTAACCTCAAACTCCTGGGCTCAAGCAATCTTCCCACCTCAACCTCCCAAGTAACTAGGATTCTAGACATAAGTCACCACGCCCAACAAAATCTTTGCTCTTAATCCAACAATCATGAAGTCTGCCAAATATAATTAATTATCTCTAGAAATAAACTGTCAAATTCATTCTAAGTTGGTGTGTTTACCCTGGCATTTCCAAACCCTACAAATGGCAATCATGTGAGCAAGCTGATGTCATTTGCTGATATTATGAACGTATTGGTTAAAGGAATGCATTAAATGCATTTTATAAGAGAAAATTCTTTAATATGCATGGCAAACCACAAATGCACACTAACTCAGTTACATCCAATGACCAGTAACCCAAAGTCAATTCAATAACTTGATCCTAACTAGATATTCCTCCAGGGACCTTAAGCATCCTTCATCTTAAACTTTGAGTTTATTTCACATTGCAAACACATTTAGTCTGTAAAGAAATTGTGAGTTTGGGGAAGCTACATTGTTAGTGGAATTGAATGCAGTATCTGATTTCACATATATATAAAATCCAAAAGGTGGACAATATCTTAAAGGATATCTCTATCCATCAGATTTGTGATGAATGAACCTCTTCTGCCAATTTCTGCCAAGTGATTATCCTTTTTGTCCTTGAATACAAGATCAAAGAACTTTATGGATCAGTTTTATATTCATACAAACCTTACCAGAGCATATTCATGTATTTGTATATTTGCATTTGGTACAATATTTGCTTTTAATCCAATGTTGGGTTCAGGAAAACTATAAAGTTCATCCTAATATTTGGGAGTAATCATACTTCAGATAAGTGATCTTAAATCTACAGAAGTCAACTCAAAATGTAAGCAGAATAAACAAGTAGTCTTTTATTTCTTCAAAATAACAGAGTTTTACTACCTGTATCTCATTTCATACACTGTGAATCTCTCCCATGAAAAGAGATCATCTAAATAACAATGTTCTGAACAAATGAATAATCTGTCTATTAGTATGTATCTGAATATAAAAAATATTTCTCTAAAAGTGTAAATGAATTGCCCAGATTAACAAAAAATACTGCTCTGCTCTGAATATCTGTTTCCCTTCAAAATTCATAAATGGAAACCTAATCCCCAAAAAGATACTAGTATTAAGAATCTGAGTCTTTGGGAGGTGATTATGTCCCAAATTAGATTAGAATGAGATTGGTGTCTTTATAAAAGAGGTTTGAGGAAAATTCTTGCCCTTCCCCCACCATACGAAGACACATGGAGAAGGCACCATCTATGAGCCAGGAAGCAGGCCCTCACCAGATGTGGAATCAGCCAGTGCCTGAATCTTGGACTTCCCAGCCTCCAGAACTGTGAGAAATTAATGTCTGTTGTTTATAAGCCATCCAATCTGTGATATTTTGTTATTGTGCCTAAAGGAACAAAGACAAATACTTTATGACTACAAATGATATCCCCTTTGAGCAATCAGTTATTCATTTAAAAATAACTCAGAGTTCTTAAAACAGATGACCTAAAGGAAAATCTGAGGCAGATCTAGGACAAAAAACAGAGTATCCAGAAAACCCACTGTATATCCAGCACAGACCTCACATATTCCCAGCTCAGTAACAAGGCGGGGTGAAGGGGAGGGGGCAAAGATAACCTCTCTCTTTTGCCTTTACTTTAAGAAAAAAAGAACACTTTTTTTTACCATAGCCAATATAAAATTTATTCAAAAGCCAATCGAAAGGAAGCCAAAATGTAAAAGATTATTCAGCATTACAGTAAAAAAAAATGGACCAAACTCAAAATACATAAAAGTCATTTCAGCTGATGTTGCTACATGTTGGGTGAAAATGTCTGTGGGAGAAAGCCAAACCTTAAATAGGGACCGGGGCACCTGTCCTATTGCACTTGGGATATTTTATCAGTTGTACTTACTGAACGAGACTATGGTCCTTGGAATCAGACAGAAATGCTTTCAGGGCCCTCTGGTGGTGATTTATAGACCTTGGAAATAAGATCAAAATGACTACGAATTAAATTAACTAAGGCAGCCGGAGCCCAAGACAGGTTCTGCAAACTAATATCTCCTCTACATGACTCTTAACATTTTTAATGTATATAGTTTGTCTAGCTTACCACAGTTCATTTGATCTCTTAAAAAGTAATAACTGGTCGGGAGCAGGGGATAACGTCTATAATCTCAGCATTTAGGGATGTCAAGGCGGGAGGATTGATTGAGTCTAGGAGTTGGAGACCAGCCTAGACAACATAGCGAGACCTCATCTCTACAAAAAAAAAAAGTTGCCAGATGTAGTGGCACATATCTGTAGTCTCAGCTACTTGGGAGGCTGAGGCAGAAGGATTCCCTGAACCCAAAGAGGTCAAGGTTACAGTAAGCTGTGATCATGCCACTGTACTCCAGCCTGGGCAACAGAATAAGACTCCAACTCAAAAAAAAAAAGTATATAATTAATTTTCACCAGGAACTGCAACCCTAAAAGGAGTTACTCAGTAGCTTATTAAAGTTAGAATGCAGCCGGACTCGATGGCTCAGCCTGTAATCCCACGCTTTGGGAGGCCAAGGTGAGTGGATTGCCTGAGCCCACGGGTTCGAGACCCACCTGGGCAACTTGGCAAGACCTCATCTCTACAATAATTCAAAAAATTAGCCAGGCATGGCAGCGCACACCTGTAGTTCCAGCTACTTGGAAGGCTGAGGTGGAAGGATCACCGGAGCCCAGCAGGTCAAGGCTGCTGTGGCCGGGAGTGGCCACTGCACTCCAGTCTGGGTGACAGAGTGAGACTCCAACTCAAAAAAAAAAAAGTTAGAATGCTCTACCCAGTCATGAGATTAAACTAATCAACCACACCTCTAACTCTACCTGAAAGGTAGATTGTTTAATTCGTTGAACTTGCTCAAAGGTGTCCAATTCTTGGATGAACATTGTGACCAGCTAGGGAGCCTTGTTGTTGTTTTCTTTTCTTTTCTTTTAAGTTAGGGTCTCATCCAAGCTGGAGTGCAGTGGCATGATCACAGCTCACCACAGTCTTGATTTCCAGGCTTAGGTGAGCCTTCCACTTCAGCCTTTCAAGTAGCTGGGACTACAGGCAGGTACCACCACTCTTGGCTGATTTTTTGTAGAGATGAAGTCGCACTATGTTGCCCAGGCTGGTTTCGAATTCCTGGGTTCAGCGTTTGAGCTGGGAAGTATTTTTAAAATGAAGAAGCCAGCCTACTTCCAAAGATCCTGTGACTTAATTGGCCTGGGGTGAGGATATCAGTATTCTGCAAAAGTTCCCCAGGACATTTTAAAAAACAGCCAAGGTTGAGAACCACTGTATAAGGGATGTCCTTACTTACAAAGGTTCCAAGCAAGTCACCCGGGCTATTCCCATGTCTGATTGTGACTGAGTCTAGACCTTAAAGCATCATGTTCCATATTTACCTTTCTTCACTTCTAATATCTTTCTTCACTTCTAATATCTCTCTTCACTTCCAATATCTTTCCCTCTTTGTGATTACATAAAGATTATAACGTAGTGCTGTTCTGTCTTACTATTAAATTTGTCAGGGTTACAGCCAATCACAAATTTTGAAATTTCATTGCTCAGAAATTAAGAAAGCTGAACTGCATGGAGAACTCTGGAGTTATATAGTTGGTGAGTTTTTTTTTTTTTTAACGTTATCCAAACATCAATACTAAAATTGACTGGGGGGTGGGGGGTGCTCCTCAGTAGGGTTTTGCCATAGACTAATACCTTTCAGAAACTGTTTTATCCTTGGCTTCTATGATACCACACTCTCTTCTTACCCTTCCATCTTCTCTGATTTCTTCTTTCTGTTCCTACCCCCAGTATTCTCACACTTTAAGGAGCATCAGAATTATAAGTATGTCTTGCTAAAACAACTGGGCGCCAGCCCCAGAGTAGGTCTGGGGTGGGGCCCAAGATTTTGCATTTCTAGCAAATTCCCAAGTGATGCTGCTGTTCATTGGTCTAAGTGCCATCCTTTGGGAACCACCATCCCACACTACATATTGAAGTTGCTCAAGGCTCAAGCCTGGGCTCCCTTTTCATTTTATTCTACACGCTCTCTTTATATAATTACAGCCAAGACTGGGCCTGGAATCACACAAATGACCCCACATTTCTCTCTCTGGCCAGGCTTTCTTGCAAGCTTTTTCTAGGCCTGATCAATATCTCCACTGTGTGTTCTCATCAGCATCCCCACTTCAATATTTCCAGGCCATACTTACAATCCTGACCCTAGCCACACCGGGTTGCTTTCCTCTTCCAGCATTTTGTAACATAGTGAATGACTTCACCACTCACTTTCATGAGCCAAAATCTTATGATTCATCACTGACATCACTTCTGTCCCTCCTGCCCGTGACCAATAAGCAATTCATTCAGAGGTCTGTTTTACCTCCTAACTTTTTTGTAATTGTGTTCCCTTTTCTCATAACACTTCCTTCCAAACTAATCCAGGTTATAATCATCTCTTACTTGGACTACCTCAGTACATTTTGTGATGCTATAATAGAATACCTCAGACTGGGTCATTTATAAAGAAAAGAGATTTATTTAGCTCACAGCCTGCAGGCTGGGAAGTTCAAGGGCATGGCCCTAGCTTCTGGAGAGGATTTCGTGCTCTGCCATAACATGGCAGAGAAGTTCAAAGAGGAAGCAAACATATTTGAAGAAAGAAAACTCAAGAGGTGTCCCAGCTTTATGACAACCCACTCTCATGGGAGCTAACTCATTCCCATGAGAACCAATCCAGTCTCCCCAGAGCCAGAACTCACTCACTACCAAGCCATCCATAAGGGCTTTGCTCCCATGACCCAAACACTCCCACTAGATCCCACCTCTCAATGTTATCACATTGAGGATCAAATTTCAACATGAGTTTTGGTGGGGACAAACTACCTTCAAACTATAGGACTATTGTTCTCCCATATTCACGCTGCATATCTGCCCTACAATTTTCTCTCCATACAGACAGTTATTTTTCAAAATAAAAATTTGATTGTATCACTATCTGTCCTTCATTGATTTTCCATTGACTTTAGAATTTAAATAAAACTCTAATTTAACACTTAGCTTAAAAGTCCTGGAAGGCACCAGCCTCCACTCACCTGACCAGCCTTGCCTAATGCTACTCTCCGTTCTACTCTCTGAACCCCAGTCATAGGAATTTTATCTTCCTAGTTTCACCCTCCACAAAGACTTCACCCATATTGAATGACACTGCATGCCACACCCATCCCTCCACTCATCCAGGAGTCTTTGCCTAGTTAACCCCAGCTCATCATTCAGGCCTCAAGTGAGGTGTTCCTTGTTCTAGAAATTGCTTTGTTACATAAGTTTCTCAGCTTTAGAAGATCCCACTTATTTTCATAACAAATATTGGTAATGATACCTTTATTATCCCAAAACTAAATTTACCGATCATAAAATATCTCTCTACGTATAATTTAATAAACAACCAAGGAACCCAAAGTGGCAATTTGGGGACATTGAGGTTGCACCTCAGTTCACAAAAAGCTGTTTCATCCCAGGTCCTAAAATCACATCTCATTCCAGCCATGGGTACACACAACAGTTGGGAAACTGGAAGTTGAAATGGAGTCCGAAGTTTGTCTCAGCCAGCTTTATTTTACTACTGGTAACACGTTTTTTTCAACACGGGTGACTCGCTTAGGTGCAGATTTTGTAGACTTTATGAAGGGATGAGAAGACAGCTTTGCTACAGTGTATGGAACAAGTATGAACACAAAGGACTAAGAATTTACATTTGGAGAAGTGCAAGGGATTTAGCTGTTTTAAAGTTACAATGTGCCTGAAAAGGGAAACTCAGGACAAATTTTAAATGAAATTTTCATCTTCAAACAGACAGACCTGTCACCCTAAAAACATTTGAGGGCTCTGGATGACCACAAGCAAGCAAGCATGCAGCTTACCCCTTGAAAGGGTCTCATGCTGGAGTATAGTGGTATGGTCATAGCGCACTGCAGCCTCGAACTCCTGAACCTGGAATTACAGGTTTTTATTTTTCATTTTTTACTAACCTGGAGCCCGTTGAAGATAACTGCCCATGCTCCAGGCCTCAAGCTGTCCTCTCACCACAGCCTCGTTAGCCCCAAAAGTACAGGGATTATAGGCATGAGCCACAGTACCCAGTCTGTCATTCAGCTTTAATAAATTTGTTTATTTATTAAATAAAACAACCAACAACAACAACCAATGTAGTGCCCAAACCATAATATGACACAGAGAAAAAGAAAACCAATTAATAATAAAAATGGGCTGGGCTCGGTGGCTCAGCCTGTAATCCCGTGTTTTGGGAGGCCAAGATGAGTGGATTGCCTGAACCCGCGGGTTCGAGACCTGCCTGGGCAACTTGGTGAGACCTCATCTCTACAATAAATCAAAAAATTAGTCGGGCATGGTAGCACGTGCCTGTAGTTCCAGCTACTTGGAAGGCTGAGCAGAAGGATTGCCGGAGCCCAGCAAGTCGAGGCTGCAATGGCCGGGAGCGTGCCACTGCACTCCAGTCTGGGCGACAGAGTGAGACTTCAACTCAAAAATAATAATAATAACAATAATAATAATAAAATGTATTTCAATGTGTAAATGCCTAGTAATGACTATTTTAAAAGATTCAATAAAATAATCTCATACTTGCATGTACTTGTATATATAGAACCATTATGCATGAAAGAGTCCCCCATACAAGTTTGTAGCATTGGTGACTCAAATGCCATCAGCAATTTTGCTGTCAGTGACATGATTTTCCAAAATGATGAACAACTCTCATTAAACCTGCAAACAAGAAAAAGTACAATCTTCAATCTTCCCTCAATTTATACTGAATTAAAAACTATAACATAACTATATTAGAAAGGATTAAGGGGAGACCTGATTTAAAAGAGGAAAAGATTTTCTATCATTACAGAAAGTAAAAATAGCCTACAATTTTTAAATTAAAATATAGCAATATATAAGTTACTTAGAAATACGATGGTGTCTGCCAGACAAAAGAACTTGGAAATTAAAGCATGCTACCAGTGGGGTGGAGACTAGAGCATAAGACTTATTTTCTACATATGTTAAAAGCATGCAAAAACATTTTGCATTTCTATGTAAAATGGAGTTCAGCTCCAAGCTCAGATAGTTAAACACATGAATATCCAGAGGATCTTGAAAGTCATGTGTGGAGTGAGACAATTCTTTGGATACAGGTTTGTCCTGTGAGTGTAGGGTGTCTATCACTTGGTTTCCCTTTCGCTAAATGACACCAATCATATGTGGGGATGAACACAAAAGCTCTCACAAACTTTCAACGTTCTGCCTGGGTGGCAGGATTTTCCCCGAGAGAGGCAGGTAATGCCTTTAGCACTTACAGCAAATGTGCTCATAGAACCCTGTTTCTCCTTTGCAATAAAACATTAACTTGAAAATATTGCATTAGCACCTGACGCCTTCATAGATTCTGAGCAGTGGGAGAATGGTGACAATGTCTGAATTTTGCTCCCTATTATGTTCCTAGTGCCAGCATACAGTAGGCATTCAATTGTTTGTGCTGAATGAATGATTGCACATGACTTCTCTTGTGCTCACTGCCAGAAGAGCAGACAGCTCCATGCATGGTTCCCAGTGATACCACAAAAGTCACTAACGGGAGTCCAGCACAGCCAACAGGGAATACTGCCTTGATGAGCGCTCCTATGTTTCTTTTCTGTTAAATGTAATGCATTTTCTTTTTTCTTGAGAGCTATCAAGTTAAGTTTCTGCATTCATTCCCAGCAACACCAGAGTAAAAACCAAATCACACAGTTTGTAAGTCTTTAAATAGGTCCTCAAACATTGTGCAAGGATTAGAACACAAGTAATTCATCAAAACAGATCTAGAAAAGGTAACAAAAAAGCTTCTGCTTCAACTCACTGCCTTCAGGTTATTCACAAGTCGTGAGTAGACATGGCAGTTAGACATCGGGAGATGTGTACAGGTTACTGCTTTATTATATCTTTATGTGATTATCAAGAGCAGAAAGAGTAACTAGGTTGCTCCAAGTTATAAAATATGTCTAGAACAAGCCAAAATCAGGCTGGATGTACGATGGGGTGGGAGAGAGCTTTTTCTGGCACAAGTCATACATGAGGAAAAAATAAATACTCTTTGGTATCATATCGTACAATCTTCCTCATTATAAGTGATATATGGTTAAGTCTGTCCCCCAATACACTTATTATTTAGGAGGAGGTATTTATCAAATCATATAAATCTGCCCTAATGTATTGAAAAGTTTAGCATTAGGTAACAGGTCCAAAGAGCAAACAAACAAGATTGAAGCAATAGGATAGAGGTTTCCAGAAAAGATGACTCTGAGAAAAACGATGATTCCATGATTTTGATATATCCATGATATTATGACTTTTTAAATTAAAAATTTGGTAGATAATATGTTGTTTAAATGAAAAACAAGACAGGTGCGGTGGCTCACGCCTATAATCTCAGGACTCTGGGAGGCTGAAGCAAGAGGATTGCCTGAGACCAGGGGTTTGAGATCAGCCTGGGCAACTTGGCAAGACCTTGTCTCTACAAATAAGTAAAAAAATTAGCCGGGAGTGGTGGTGCACACCTGTAGGTCCAGCTACTTGGAAGACTTAGGTGGAAGGATCGCCTGAGCCCAGCAGGTCGAGGCTGTGGTAGCCGTGAGAGTGCTACTGTACTCTAATCTGGGCGACAGAGTGAGACTCTGAATCAAAAAATAAAAAATAAATGAAAAATATTATCAATTAAAATATAACCCACTAAAATTAAGCTTTTCAAACTAAATAACACAAAAGCTCAAAAAAAAGTGATAAGTAAAAACACAGGTGAACAATATTTTACATATATGATCCAAATTTTGAAAATATATAAGCCTTGAAAACATATTAAAAAGTCAATAGTGGTTATCTCTTGATTAGCAGAATTACTGGTTAATTTAAATTTAACATTTAACATTTAAATATTCTTTGAACTAGTCAAATTATCTAAAATAAGATTTTTATTTTTAAAAGACATAGCTATGATTCTACCAAATTAATGTGACATTTTAATAAATGATAAGGCCAGGCTCAATG
>CAUYQG010148472.1:0-44329 GCA_963574415.1 Tarsius wallacei
CACAAAAATTTTATCATCTCAGTTTGGTACTATTTTAACAGGGATGAGTTCACCAGACCCAGTCTTCTCACTGCAGCCTCGACCTGCTGGGCTCCGGCGATCCTTCCACCTCAGCCTTCCAATTAGCTGAAACTACAGGCATGTGCTACCATGCCCGGCTAATTTTTTTGATGTATTGTGAAGTCTCACCAAGTTGCCCAGGCTGGTCTCAAACCCCTGGGCTCAGGCAATCCTCTCTCCTCAGCCTCCTAAAGTGCTGGGATTACAAGCTTGAGCCACTGCGCTCGGTAAAAAAAAAAAATTTGTAATGCATGAAAATAGGTACAAGCGCTTAATTTTCTTGCCCTTGTAAGATTCTGGAATCTTAAATTAATGACCTAAAGATTTATGAAAATGGTGGCATAACACTATACATTAGAGGAAAAGTCCTGTCTGTACATTTCGTAACACTCAGAGAAAAAAATAGCCAGAGTTCAATAAGTTGCTGTTTCTCAAGGCTTTGTAGGCAAGGGGTGTTTTTCATTCATTCATTCATTCAGAAAACATTTCTGAGTGCCTGCCGTCAAATACCTCTCAGCTAAGCAGGGAGACAGAAAAGTAAGTCAATGTTCATGGCCCATCACAGAACTGCAGTCTGGAAAATTCAAGATAAAGATTGCCAGAGGAGGTGACCCTGGAGCTGAATCTTGAGGACCAGCAATTATTGGAAAGGAAAGTATTCCAGATGGAGGAAATGAATTTGAAAGTCAGGGGAGGACAGGGGCAGGATTGGCAGTAGTGGGAAACTGCCTGGGGTGGGGGAGGAGGGGGCACATCTCATAAACAAGTGTACCTGCATAATAAACATTTGCATACCTAACCCTGAATTGTACCTCACATCTTTAAAATAAACTGTGGGTGAAATTATACATTCTGGATGTTGCAAATAGCTCAGAATGGGCCCAGGGCTGCAGAGGCAGACAGGAGTTAGATTATGAAGGACCTTACAACCATGCTGAGGTGTTTGAACTTTACCTTGAAGGCAAGAGAGTCACTAAAGCACGGTAAGCAAGGTCTTAGGGGATGAACAGAATTAGGTTTGTATTTTAGAAAGGTCAGGGAGACTGGTGGGAAGTATGGAAAGTCTTTTCCCAAAACCTTTTTTCCAGTCAGGAACCGTGGCCTGGTTACAGGAGACCTAGTTACGAATGGGTGAATGGAAATATGCTCTCGAAGGAATGCACATTCCTTCCCAGGTCCCCAGCTCCGCGTTGGGCAGTACTTACGGGCCTACCCTGGAGACTACAAGGAGTGGTCTAACAGTGGGCTCAGAATGACCTTCTCAACATCAAGGTCAAGGGGGAGTCCCCCTCCAAGGAGCATGTGTCAGTCACCACAGTCCTGCCATTTAACTGGGCCTATGCTACCCCTCTCACCAGAAGTAAGAATGGTAAGAGAACGGGGGGGGGGTGGGTGTCCTTTTATCCTTGTTGTGATTGGTTCAAGCTTGTGGCTCCCATGTGAAAGACAGAAAATGATCCTACCAGGTGGAGAAAGTAAGACAGCCTAGAGGGAAGGAAATGGATGGGGTTGTTCCTGGAAGGATAGAAGCTGAACCAATAAATAAAGTTATTGGTGTTGCTTATATTTCCATAATAATTTCATTTTTATTCTCCTTTAGATTTTTGTAAAGTTCATTTTGAAAATTCTAGATTGGCTTAGCTGTGGTAATGAGAGCCAAGGAAAATTTCTTTTCTTTTTTTGTATTTGGGCCAAGTTGAAGAGGGGAACATATTTCTCTGGAAAACCAAGAGAAATTGAAGTGAGGATCTGAGGTGAACTTCAAGAGGACAAGTTCTTAGTTGGGTTTACTTGGTTCCTTGTCTCTCCTGACCTGGAGATTCTCCTTCCAGGGGTACGATCTCGTCATACCTTATATAGCTCTGTGTTTTAACAAAGCTGTTCATGCCAAAACTTGGATAGCAGAAATACGCAAAATGAAATCCTAAATCCTCTAAAAGAGATCACACTCCTGGGATCCAGATTTTGAACACACATACTGTATACAACCATAGTTTAATCCTTTAATCCTCCCTACCACACCCAGTAAGCAGAACAGAAAATGAAAAGTCAAACCATTCCTTTATTAAGGGCGTCTATACAATAGGATTAAGTACTGTCTACCAGTACCACACTTTAACCAGATTAAAACATTAATTGTGATCCTTCCTGTCATGATTGTCAATTAAAATTGTTTGAGCATTCTCAGTAGACTTCATACTGACACTATCTAGCAAATTATCAATTGAGTAATCACATTTTAGATTCCATTATTCTACTTCTGATCATTGCTATGTTTCCTCTCAGGGAAAAAATGTGAAAACTTTCACAGTATTTACTGACCCATCATTACTTTGATTCTATGATCCATTTATGGATCCATTTATGGGCCAAGTTGTAAGATCTCGGCATAATTTCTTGGCTGTGAATACTTCTGCAAATCCTCCTCCTTAGAATTGCCAGAATTAGAGATAAAGAAGCTTTTTCAAATTCAAATTTTATATAGGGTAAAAGTGGGCTTGTTAATATGTCTAAGTCATATGACTCAGTTATAAGATAAATTGCATGAAAGCCCTTTGGCCATTACAGAAAGGAATGCAAGCTATCTCTCCTAGAAGAGTCATTCATTCATTCAAAAAACAGTTGTTGATTATCTGCTATGTGACAGACATGGTAAGTAATAGGCCCTGGAGATTTCATAGTGAGTTTTGCTCTCATGGAACTTATTTTCCAGAGAGATCTCCAAGAAACAAACAGATGTATGTCAGGAGGTGCTAAGTCCTAGAAGTGAGGAGATGAGGGGGAAGGGTCGCAGGCTTACATAGGATGGTCAGGAATGATGACATGATGGAAGAGGGAGTCAGTTGTGTGGATCGCTAAGAGCCTGCCAGACAGAAAGACATATGACAGCTGTTGGTGGAAGAGGAAGGAGTCCAGTGTCTGGGAGCAGCTTGAAAGCCAGTGGTGGGAACTGTGGCAGGAGGAAGCCAGATCACAAGGAATATTTTATTGATTGCTTTTACTGGGTGATGGAAAATACAGATTAGTCAATCAAAAAGGACAGATTTCAGGATAGATCAAACGATATATTTAACATAAAAAAAGAGATGATGTGTGGGAATCCCTATTTCTTAAATTAGATTCAATTCTTATTGTAATTGTAATCTGATTGGATTGCAATGCTTTTCTAGTCTTTTTTATTATAAACCTAAAAGAAAAATGCTGAATTAAAACTTAAAAACGGAACAAGTAACTATGAGAAGGAGGGGGAAAAAAAAACTATGAGAAGAATGTCATTTGCTGTTAATGTGCACAAATGTTAACACTGAAAAAATCAAATGAGGCTGAAACTTAGTACCAAATTCCAAACACTCAGGTTATGGGTTTAGTTTGGTTTTTTTCCTTCATAACTCTCTTTTATGCTTAAAGACAATGCTAATGTAGTAACTTTTATCTATGTGTGTAGGTGTCATTGCATAGGCCATGGAGGAGTCTCTTCCACATGGCTCTGATAAAAAAAAATGTATCCTGTGCTTTGTGATTAGAGCCCTCCTTGGGGGAGTTTGTGATTTATCTCCTTCCTGATTGTAACAATATTAATTCGTCCCATCTGCTTCCCTTTGAACTTGCAGTCCCTATCAATGCTTCATTGTTTTACATTATGTTGCTTTTTCTAACCACTTCCCCAAGTGGGAGTGCACAAAACATCCCTAAATAGATTTCCCAACCACCCTAGGCTGCTACCACAATTTGGTTATGGTATTCGATTATCAGTCTTCTAGGCCACTTGCTTTGCCTGCCTGGGGTTTTTACTACGGAGACACAGAAGATGTCATTGGGGCGGGGTGGGGGGGGACTGACCACAACCATCACAGACAACATACAGCTCGCTCAGAGTAGCAAACACTGAATCTGCAAATAATGAACACAAGCATTGCCTTGAGAACAAAAAGCAGGTGGACGTTTCCTTTACACATCACTCTGAGACAAAGTAAGGAAACCCCTTCTTCCCTTCCTTATCCACCACGAGCTCCTTGGGGGCAGGGACTCAATCCTGATGGCGGGTGAACATAAGTAAAGCACTTCAGTGTTCGGCATATAGGCGCTAAATAAATTAGTTGCTATTCTCACAATCTAGCATACAGTAGTTCAATGTTTGCTGGAGGAATGAATACAGAACCCACTTTTTCAGATTCTTATTATCCCAACACTGGAAAACAATGACTATGGCCACCGTGCTGAGGATCATAACTGTGGTGGCACAAACCCACTACACAGAGCTTTCCTAGCCGCTGCCGGCCGCCCTCCCCCACCCACTCACTTCCCGGGACCAGGCAGTCGGCGCGCGCCACGCAGGAGTGGGAAAGACACCGCCAACAAGGCGGCAGCGGCGGCGGCGGCGGCGGCGGCGGCGGCGGCGGTATCTAGGGGCAAGCGCCCGGCGGTAGGGGGCGGGGCCTAGCCCGGCGGGGCGGAGCCAGGCGGCAGGGGGCGAGGCGAGGCCTGGCGGCAGAGGGCGGGGCGGAGCCCGGCGGGAGGGGGGCGGAGCCAGGAGAGGAGGGGGCGGGGCGGGCAGCCGCTCGCGCCGCGCCCGGGCTGACGGACGAGCTGGTGTCCGACCCCCGCCCGCTCGCCCTACTAGCGTGACCCCCAGCGCCGCCTGACGGAGGGGGAGCGGCGCGCTCCGGGCCGGCTGGCGCCGGGGGTGAGGCTGCCGGGAAGGGGTTGGGGGCGCACGCGGGGTCGAGCATCCCTCTCCTCAGCTCGCTGGCCCCCGCCCCCCGCCTCCCTCCCACCTCGCGCCTGGCCGCCCCGCCCCGCCGTGACCCCCAGCCGCCTCCGGAGCCCGACGCGGTAAGTGCGACTTCCTCCTCGGCGACGGGGAGGGCGCCGCCACCGGCCGGCCCGCGCGACAGGCCCGCTGCCCGCCCCCACGCGACCCTCGCGCGGGGCCGTGGCTGCGAGATCCCCCCACCCGGGAGGCGGTGGCAAAGCCTCCGAGTCCGGAGAGGGTGGGCCAAGCGTGGGTCCCCTCACCCCGCGCCCGGGGCTCGAACCCCGGTCCTGCCGCGCCCCGCCGCCGCGGCCCGGGCCGCCCTCGAATTACTGAAAGTTCTCGGCGCGGCGGTGGGGGCCGGCGGGCGAGGAGCCGCCGCTGTCCGCGACCGTCGCTGCTTTCCTGGACTTTTCCTGCAAATAAAGCAAACTGGAGACCATTTCGGATTTATTTTCCCCTCCTTTGTGACCTGCAGGCTGTCCTAAGTTTTTACATTTAAAAAAAAAAATGACCTCAGCCCCGGAGTGCGGAGACTTAAGAAACTTTATTTTTCCGAGATCCGGCGTGCCTGCCGGCACTTTTGCGTGTAGGCATTTATTTCTGTGCTCACGCTGGGATCAGAAGCTGGCGGGAAAAGTTTGCTCTGTCAAAGAGTTAAAGCATTACTGTCGTTCTCTATCGTTGCATTTGATTTTTTAAAATATTCTTGACCAATTGGTACATTCACAAAATAAAAAAAGGTACAAAAAGGATATGGGGCGTCTCCCTCCCCAGCCACCCCGCACCTCGCGTCAGTTTCTTGTGCCTCCTTGCAGAGACGAGGTGTATGCAGATGCCCCCCGCCCCCTCCCCCCTTACTTTTAAAAACGGAGCTCCCATTATTAAGTGCCTAGCAGTCAGTGGTACGAAATGAATGTTAATCCTCCTTCCTGTTAGAAAACAGTGTAATAAGTCCTTTTGGTGATTAAGCCTCTGGGCGAGGGCAATAATGAGTTTTCTGGTTTTAAGCACTTACAGGTTTGATTGCCTTGGGAATGTGTATGTTCAGCTGGCTTGTGATGACTTACGTGAATACTTTTACACAAAGATGAATGCACTGACATTTGTGGGTAATGGAGCAGGGAGGAGGGATCGACATGAAATTGTAAGAAGAGAGGGCTTAATGTGTGTAAAACAGAACTTCAAAAATGATTTGAAGCAATTTGGTATCCATATAGTACCACAGGGTAAAACAAACTAAATGAGAAAAATTGAGGAAGACGAGGGGGGAAAACAGCTAGGGGAAAAGACTATACCAAGTGCATACTTATCAGATCCTGTACTACCGATATGTCACAGTTTGGGCTTTGGGCTTCCTAGGAGCCAGGAAAAAAGAGAAAGGAATACATTTTCATGTGTTTCTAATTTCAACATAAACCAGTTCTCCCACCTAAGCAAGGCATTTTCCAGTAATGAGGCCTGAGAGGAATATTTTCTCATGGGCCCTATTAAAAAGAGAACTGTGGGATGCAGTTGACAACATCTTTTAAATATTCGTACAGAAAATAGTGAATTTTGCACAACAATGCTCCACAATATAGGATAATAATAAAACTCTAAGGATAAGTTCTCTGAAGACTTCACTTGATCCAGTCATAACATTTAGAATGATTTAGAACAGTATTTCTGTGTTCTAAGGAATGAGAAACTGATAGTTTATTTCTTGAAATAAGATTCAGAGCTCAAATAAGTTTAAGATAGCTGAAGAAAATTTCAATAATTTTACTAGAGAATTTCTTGGAGGTTTACTATGCTAATATTCAAGTTGTGCTTTTAAAGAGGGATACATTTTGTGGAATTTTCCAAATTTATTTGACTGTGGAACACAAATTAAGAACCTCTCAACCTATAAAAATGGATGGTTTATCTATCCTTCAGGCCATTCTTCATGAGTATTTTTTTTTTTTTTTGATTTGGAGTCTCACTCTGTCACCCAGACTGGAGGGCAGTGGCCGCTCCTAGCCACCGCAGCCTCGACCTGCTGGGCTCTGGCAATCCTTCTGCCTCAGCCTTCCAAGTAGCTGGAACTACAGGCATGCGCTACCACACCCGGCTAATTTTTTTGATGTATTGTAGAGATGAGGGCTCGCCAAGTTGCCCAGGCGGGTCTTGAACCCGTGGGCTTAGGCAATCCACTCACCTCAGCCTCCCAAAGCGTGGGATTACAGGCTGAACCACTGAGCCCGGCTCATGAGTATTTTTTACAACTAAGATTTGATGAGAATTGGAGAGCACAGAATTTGAGGTTAGCAGATTTGGAAAGGACCAAAGTGAAGACAATCTAAAAGTCAGGATTTTTATATACTACGTATCACAAGAGAAGGCTACTCTGTTCCCTTGAATTCTTTCACACTTCATTTTTCTTCTCCCTTCTGTGCCTCAGGGTACTTAGTGCCTATGAATTAGACTAGGTTTAGACAAATAGAAGCCTTTAAAAAAAAAGCCTTAATTATTCTTAGATGTAAATATGTGATTGACATGTTCTTTTTATCATAAATACTATCAATTTACTATCAAATCCTAAATTTTGGAGCTATGGGAGCCTAAGAAAGCCTGGTACCTAGTAGAAAGATAAAAAATTTAAGCCAGAAAATCTGGATTGTACCGGTTGTTTCTAGCCAGTTTATCAACCTCTCTGAATCTACTAGTATGTCATTATTTGTAAAATTAGGATGATGACTGCATACAATTCATTTATGAAACAAATGTTGAGACTCTACTAGGTGCTGGGTAGTAGAAAAACAGCCTTTAAAGAATGAAATAATGTATCAATCCTTCCTTCACTCTCTAAATTTATCCTGTTCCTGAGTGCAGATGGCAAGAGTTTGGAAGACAAGGAATAGCACCTATCCAAATGTATTTGGTTCCAGAGTTTCAGATGGCAAGTACTGAGAGTTGAGAGAGTGGGGTGTTGGTCCAAAAATGTATCTGAATCCATTCAGTTCCTGCATTTGGATTGTGACAGTTTGGATAATGAGGGACACTTCTATACAAAAGTTTCTCTAAATGATGCAGTGCTATGCAAGATGTCACCATTCTGATCGTAAATTGAGGGCCAGAGCTACTCATTGTCTTCACTCTATTTAATAGAGAAAGGAGTTTGCTGGTTATGCAATGGTAACAAAAGACATGTGCTATTGGTTTTGTTTGTTTGTTTTTTAGTTTTAGTTTTAAAGATGTGGGGTGCAGTTTGGGGTTAGGTACTGCTATTGGTTTAAAACAACAAAGACTTATTTCTGCCACACTACGTGCCACATGAGGGTCAGCAAGAGAGTTTTTTTACTCATAGTCATTTGGAGCCCCAGGCTATCAGAGGCTCCATCTCAATACATGCTTCCACAATTACTAGGACAGGGAAAGAGTGTGATGAATTGTACTTTGACTCTTAAAGAGCTTCTATCTGGAAGGGATTCATGTAACTTCAACTGCTATTTCACTGACCAAACAAATCGCTTGACGACACCCAACTTCAAGGAGATGGGGAAATGCAATTTTACCACGTGCCCAGAAGGAGGAGTACTGGAATAATCTGTGAACAGTCTTCATGACTACTAAGGAGGCTTCATAGTCCCATGAGTTAACAAAAAATCTGAGTAAATCAAACTCACATTATGTTTTCCAGTAGAGTATTCTATTTAGAAAATAGAAAACAGCATTTCTTGTTTAAATAGAGTGTGTTTAAATAGAATTATGCTAATGGGAATTATAAGAATATCTTATTAGTTTGACATGACATTTTTGAAAACTCTACAGTTAGTTTTGCGATTTTGACCTAGTGAATTTCATTCTTTTTTAATTGTATGCCTATTCAGTAAGCATTTGTTAAATGTGTATAAGGCCCTGCGTCAGGTCCTGTGAGGATAAAAACATGACGGGGAGTTTACAATCCCAATAGAAAAGAGCTATAATTGGGTTCTGTCTCCCTTTCTCTTTAAGGCAACAGTAACAGAATTTTTCAATATGATTAAAAATATATATACAAATATATGTTGAAATATGTATAATATACATATATACTGGAATTTATTTATTAAAAATTTATGTATTCTTACATGTTTAAACTTCCGTCACCTTCAAAGTACTCTCCATTTGATGCAGTACTCCATTGAGACGCTTTTTCTACTGCTTAAAAGTTTTTGAGTTCATCAATTTTGATGCCTTTTAGTGCTTCTGCTGTTTTTGTTTCACATCAGCAAAATGTTTCCCTTTGAGAACTTTTTTCTTCGGGGAAACAAAAGTCACTCAGGGAGAGATCGGGTGAATAGGGAGGGTGGGGCACAGGGATCATGCCATTTTTGGTCAGAAACAGCTGAACACTCAACATGGTGTGGGCAGGTGCACTTGTAAATCGCTCATCATGAAATGGGCAAATGCATTGAAAATCTCCAAAAAAAAATTTCACTGAAGCCGAATGCAGCCTCTTACAACAATGCTACCTGGTACAGTGATGCTGAGGGGTTCCTAGAACACTTACTTAGCAGGGAAAGCCTGTACTACATGGGGCTCACTCTCCAAAAAATAATTCTGGTTTTTATGGGTCCCCCTCGTACGTATATATATTCCAGTTCTCCCCTCCCCTTTTTTGGACATATGGATTATTTTATGACAAGTTAAACAGTATTACTTAAACTAGCTTACACGAAAAGTGTTTTGTAGAAAAGGAATATAGTTTATGTCACAGAGTTCAAGGGCAAGAAGTACAGCTGGGCCTCAGTGACAACTGGCATTAATAGCAGAGTTAGGAGCTAGGGCTACTTTCTCTCCAGCTATGTATCAGTTCTTGCTAATATCTCTCTCTGCACATATACTTCATTCTTCTTTGTTGACTGTTTTTTCCGTATTTTGCTGTTAAATGGATGTTTTGTTTTGTTTGAGTTGGAGTCTCACTCTGTGGCCCAGGCTGGAGTGCTGTGGCATGCTTACGGCCACCCTAGCATTGACCTGCTGGGCTCCAGCAATCCTTCCACCTCAGCCTTTCAAGTAGCCAGAACTACAGGCGCATGCTACCATGCCCGGCTAATTTTTGATTTATTGTAGAAACGAGGTCTCGCCAAGTCGCCTGTGCTGGTCTCAAATGCGCGGGCTCAGGCAATCTACTCGCCTCGGCCTCCCAAAGTGGATTACAGGCTGAGCCACTTAGCCAGGCTTAAACGGGTGTTTTAATCTAAGAGTTTACAAACTTGAAACTAACTAAATTGACTTTAGCAATTTCAGAAGTTCTAAAATTTTTAAAGTGCATCATCTTTGTAAGCTCTTAAAATTTTGGGAATAGTGCAGTTGACCCTAAGATACACCAAGTTAGGTAGTTGGCAGCTTTATATTAAAGGAGGCATTCTAATGACTTTTGATCAAAGAAACCTGAGAGTAAAGAAACCTGAGATGCTACTGAACTAGAACTAACGTTCTACACAATTAACAGCACCTTGCAAATTCTGGTGGGACAGGCTAATTATGATGATCAGGATAAGAAGGTAGAACTGGAGCTGACTTGTAGCTACAATATTCCTTCCTGAGTGCTTGACAAGCGCAATCTCCACAGTAACCCCTTCATTCATCCCTTCTTTCCCTCCCAGGATACAGATGACCGAATTAACTAAATCTTAAAAGTCACCTGCTTTGATCTTGATGTAAGGCTCCCTGACTTCTCCTCATAGCTAACAATGCAGGAGGAAGGGAACCCTTAATATACTACCTGGATCTGCTCTTTTCCACCATCCAGACTGGTCTCCTAAACACTCTGGACATTTTACATGTTGATATGTTGTTGCCTTATCTCTTTACCAACTCAATTTAATTTTATTCCCAATACATTTCCATTCCTTTTCTGGTAGCTGCGTGTACTTAACTTCACTAGCAAAGTTTCTTTGCATTTTTAAACCATGTAGTATCTCCTTCCAGTTGAAAAGTATCCATAGCTTCATCTTAGCAGTGGCTGAAGGGATGAACTATGGGGAAGTGGCAAGTGTTACCTGAAAAAGGGAATCCCCAGAAAAAAAGATAGCAGAGGAAGGTTAGCAAATGTGTGTGAGATTAGGTGAGATTTGCCAAGGATGTATGTTAGACTAAAGGAGCAGACAGAAGGGGAAAGGGAGTTGAGTTTAGATTGTAGACGTGTTGTGGAAAACAGAGAGACCGTGACACCAAGGCTATCTTAGGAAGCAGCGTTTTATTTGCGCCGGCAGGACTCAGTGGGCTAATGCTCCAAGGCTGAGCAACCTGGAGAAAGAGGAGAAGGGTTTTATATGTTAGTTTAGGTAAGGAGGGGGGTTGGATTGTATGGTTATACTTTTTTTTTTTAATTTGCAAGGTTGTAATCAGCAAAAACAAATTTTAAAAGGACAAATTGTTTACAGGGCATACATGTCAAGCAGGGGTTGTAAACAGATAACTTCACAAAGAGGGGATGCCGGGGGTAAGGTTGTGAATCAATTACTATCTTGCATTTACCTTGTGACTGTCTGGTTTTTCTCACGTCCCATGTCTAGCAGGTTTGGAGCTTGCAGGTTGATTTTTAAAAAGGAATAATTTTAACTGTTTTTTAGCTCCTCTCTGCCACAGAAGATCTGGAATGTCACCTTAAGACTCCTACTCTTACACTCTTGTTTGCTGTGCAAATGAAGGTGCCTTCCTAAGTTCAACTAAACATTCAGATTCAGAAAACTACCATCAGCTTGTTTATTCAGGTGACTATCAGGCAGGAATCATAGCTTGCCAGCAGGGCAGCATCAGATGTTCCTCCTCAGTGAGAGTGATCTTCACAGCAGTCCATGCAGGCAGATCACATAGCCATCTGGGCCACATCTTATCACATAGGTGGATATGGGAGCTATATTGGCTTAAAAAAACCCATGTCAGCCAGGCTTGGTGGCTCAGCCTGTAATCCCAGCACTTTGGGAGGCCAAGGTGAGTGGATTGCCTGAGCCCATGGGTTCGAGACCACCTGGGCAACTTTGCGAGCCCTTATCTCTACAATAAATTAGCCAGGCATGGTAGCGCGCACCTGTAGTCCTGGCTACTTGGAAGACTGAGGCAGAACGATCGTCAGAGCCCAGCAGGTTGACACTGGGGTAGCTGTGAGTGTGCCACTGCACTCCAGCCTGGGCAACAGAATGAGATTCCGACTCAAAAACAAAAAACAAAAAACACCCATGTCCCACAGGGGCCAATATTTCTTCTACAATTCCATAGACTTAGCTTCCTAGGTCCCTGCAAGGGATATGTCAATTAAAAGAGCCCTTACAGTCAGGGAAGTCAAAGCTCTGACTTCCTTATAAGGTATTTGTAGTTCTGGAGATCTGATGCAAATTTACTAATGCGGTGGATCCTTTTTACTACAAGCAATGTTTGCCTAGTAACATAGTTGACATACCTCCTACAGATTGCCTGGAGAAAGAGCTGAGAGGGTTAATGCCACTCATGTTATCCACAATGCCTGTGATTTGAGAAGTATTCAATAATATTGATTTTGCTTATTTTGATGTAGTATGTTTTAATTTTTTAAATAATGGGTAAAAATAGGTTGAGAGGAAGGTGGGACTGGAAATCTAGTAGGCAAGGGCTACTAGATCATTTAAAACCCTGAATTCCATACTAAAGAGCTTGCTTTTTATTTATCTGATAGATGATCAAAAACTCAAAAACAGAAGAGTAGAAGTTTTAAGTAGAGTAATGTGGTCAAGAATTGCACTTTAGAAGGTTACTCTGGCTATAGTGTGAAGAATGGATAAGAGGATTTAGACTTGAGGCTGCTTGGTTCATTTCCACTTAATATTTTCCTTTCTTTGGGGAGATAATTTCAAATAAGCAGAAAGAAGGAGTACTCAGGGGTCTGTGCTCTACAGGAGTTTAGAATTGCTGAACAGGTTCAGCATGATTCTTTGGAGGAGCCCCAACCAGTTTGTCCTTCTAAATTTGTCATCTCCTTTCCTCCACTGGAGGGTTGGGAGGACTGCTCTGAAGTGCCTCCTAAGAACATTGGATTTAGTCTATTGCACGATTAACACTAAGAAAGTCTAGCCTCCGCTGATTTCTGCTGATCTCCTTTTGACTACTAGCATGCTTTATTTTGCTGCAGTTAAATTATAGAACAGTTTACTGGTGGCTTTTTAATTTTATTTTATTTTTGGTCTAGTTGTAGGGCAAGCCAGCCAGTTTCTTTAATGGTTAACTGGTTTAATTAACATTTATAGTGATTAACCATTTCTAATTATGAGCAGCTGAGAAACACAGTGCTCACATTTTCTCTCTATTGCTTACATTGCCCTTTGCTACCCTTTCCTTACCTGACTTATGCTGCACTAATGTAAAAATATACTCTATAAAATCTGATTGGTTCTGCAGCAGAATCAAGTTAGCCTGTGTTGTATTCAGAGAGTCCAGGCAACTTTGATGGATTATATTTGTGTCTGGAGAGTGCTGATTGATTACTTTTTTTTTCTTTAACCTTCTCCACCATAAAGCTACATGGAAGAAACATTTCTGGATTTGGTTCAGGTCAGTAGAAGACAAATTTATGACTATTCAGAATGTTACTTTTTATGGCACATGAGATAGTTGGGTGTCTCAGCACATGCACATAATAGATCAAGCACGAATTTAACAGTGGTTTTGCATCATCTTTATAATTTTTATTGTTGTGCCACAGCAAATATATACTTATATTCACAAAATCTTAGGAATGTATGGCAAGGGAACCTTTTTTTTACCTTTCATCAAGACAAAGGATTGTTTTCAAAAGTAAATCATAATCATACTATAGTTACAATCATACTATAGTATTATTAACTGTGACAACTTTTATAGGTGAGCTTAAAATAAAGTCTATATATATATGAACTTAGCTGATTTTTTGCTTGCTTTACTACCAAATATCAGTTCTGATAGGTAGTTGAGGGATGAAACAATTCTTTTGATATTATTATGAGTGAGCACTTTGCTCTGTAAGACATCATGACAGAAATTGGAAGGGAGCCAAGTAGGGAGAAGTCTGTGAGGTGCTTGTACTTGGCGAATAAATGTCATTTTGATACTTAATTGTAATTATGATTAACTTAGTAAATATTTTATTATGTAAGATATGTGTTCCTTTCAAGTACTCTTGTTTTTTAGTGCCTTATTTTAGTCAGATATTAGCAAAGAATTTAAGTCAACAGTACTACTCTCTACTAGACATCTAACCTTGTAAGAATCAACGGTACTCTGAATCTGCTTCCTAATTTTTACAGTGGGAGTAATAACTACTTGCCTCCCAAAATAGTTGTGAGTAGCAAAGGAGGATATTTTGAAAGCAAGAAGCAGTGTGGTATACTATAAAGTATGTGGTCTTTAGAGTGCATCCTGGATTCAAATTTGAACCCTGCTACTCACCAGATACATGTATAACAGGCAAGTCAGTCTCACTTCACTTCAGTGTCCTCATCTGAAGGGAAGGCGAGGGGGAATGAACACTATTTGCAGAGTTTTTCTGACGACTAAATGCACCATTTGATGTAACCTATCTCACGTATTATTGTGCACATTTTGGCACTTAGGAAACAGTAGCTGCTGCTATAAATCCTGTCCCTTACTCAATACTCAATACTTAATACGTGCTGCTTATTTAATCCTGCTTTACTGAAAAGAAAACTAAAGATTAGGGAGGTGAAGCGATTTGCCCAAATTATACAGCTAGCTGGTAGGTTTGGCTTAGATATTGATTCAGGCTTTTTCTACTATATCACTTAGTCCACAATTAATAAGTGATAATGGCCAGGCGTGGTGGCCCAAGCCTGTAATACTAGCTGGGAGGCCGAGGCGAGAGGATTGCCTGAGTCCAGGGGTTTGAGACCAGCCTGGGCAACTTGGTGAGACCTCGACTCTACAGTAAATAAAAAATTAAAAAAATTAGCTGGGCATGGTGGTGTGTACCTGTAGTTCCAGCTACTTGGAAGACTGAGGCAGAAGGATCACCTGAGCCCAGCAGGTCAAGGCTACAGTGACTGTGAGCGTGTCACTGCACTCTAGCCTGGGTGACAGAGTGAAACTCCAACTCAGAAAAAAAAGGGATAACGTGGGAAAATAACAGCAGAAGCACTCTCCACCAACCACCTCTCTCCTCTTGGTAAAATATACTTACTGATACCAAGGGCCAACTGAGCGCTCATGGCTAAGTAAGTATTTCCATAGCAGACCTGCACATCTCTGTGCTGACCTGTTGAGTTGGAAACTTACCAAAAGTTGGTATTTAATTGGTTTATTCACAAACCTTTTTTAAACAGTTTTACTTGTTATAGTAATGATAAAACTTTAAACACAAATTAATTAGAGTATAAAGAAAATATAATTTTATGAAAATTAAGTTGACTGCTTTGTGATATTTCTATGAGTTACTTTTTAAAAACTTTGCTATCAAATTGAATGAAGTCTGGATCATTGTAAAAGACTAGGAGTAACGTCATTAAAGTCTAAAGTTGTGCCTGTCAAAGTCCATTGACCAGCTACCTGGTCTTCAGACTAGTAGTGGTCCTCAAGGAAATAAGGAGTTCACACTAGAAAGTAAGTTAATTCTTTTAGGCTAATGAACACACTATTTGGTTCAGCTGATGTTTTTTTCATGGTAAGACTTTTCTCCTTGGAGAAAGCAATGCATTAATTTACAGTCTGGTGCAAGCTTTCTCCTATAGTGAACAGACCACTGGTCTAATGGATTCTGTATTCATATTCTTTCAGAAGTGCTTTTAAGTTTTCTTTCCTTTTATAGACACCATAAGTGGAAATCATAGGTGATGGATCATTATGGGCATGGCTTATGCAAAAAAAAGAACCCAAACTCAGTAGGAGACCCATATCAAATACCCTATATGAAAAGATTTGTAAACAAAAGTACATTTATGTTCAAGTTAAAATAACATCTTTAAGGGAATATAAATATTTTTATAATTACTGACTTTTTCATTTACTGGGCCAATTATAGTTTTCATCTAGAGTTCCAGGTTGACTAGAAATATATCTTTGAGCTCTGCCATTGTCTTAGCTTGCTTTGCTATCTTAACTCATCCTATGCATGCCTTTGTGTTATCTTCATCAAGCTGTATTGTAATTTGTACATTTAATGTTAGTTCCAGTATTGTAAGTGACATAGTAAGACAACAGAATTTAGTTAAGGTTAAAATTTACTTCACGTTTTTATTTTATAGTTATATAATACAGTGCTTTTATTTATTTATTTTGTTTGTTTGTTTTGTTTTGTTTTGAGTTGGAGTCTCACTCTGTCGCCCAGACTGGAGTGCAGTGGCCGCTCCTGGCCACTGCAGCCTCGACCTGCTGGGCTCCGGCGATCCTTCTGCCTCAGCCTTCCGAGTAGCTGGAATTACAGGCACGTGCTACCACGCCTGGCTGATTTTTTAAATTTATTGTAGAGATGAGGTCTCGCCAAGTTGCCCAGGCGGGTCTTGAACCTGCGGGCTCAGGCAGTCCACTCACCTCAGCCTCCCAAATTGCGGGATTACAGGCTGAGCCACCGAGCCTGGCTTAGTGCTTTTATTTTTTTTTTAAATCCCTATATTAGATAACTTTTACCATGAATTCATATTTTTAAAAATCCCTAAATTAAACTTTACCATGAAATCATACTCTACTGTTCAGTATGTATCAGAGTTCTTGACTGCTATTTTCAGTTTACCATAAGGCTTATAGAGCCCAATCTCTTAGTTTATTGCAGCTGAATTCAAATTTGATCTTTTTAAAATTTTCGTTTACTGATTAAATCAGAAATATTTCCCAGTTATTTTTAGCAAACTAAAAGATTTACACTATGCTAGAAATCTTAGTTTGTGATTTCAAGATGAATTGAAGTTTTTTAATGACAAAAGAAACTTTTTAGAGATGTTACTCAGGCTGGCCTTGAACTCCTGGGCTCAAGCAATCCTCTCGCCTCAGCCTCCCAAAGTGTTGGGATTACAGGTGTGAGACACCACATCTGGCCTACAAAAGAAACTTTGATGCCATGTGTTTGTGATAGCTAGTGAAAAGAATGTGAAGATAACCAATGTTAACAGCCTAGGGTTCACCTAATCACACTTTAATTTTGATTTCTTAAACAGTTTGATTAAGTAAAAGCTAGATATGGCTGTAGACCCCTATTCCTAGCTGTTTGGTTGCTAGATATATAATTAAAACTAACTTTGTTTAAACTACACTCAGTCCTCCTGAAATAATATCCTTACTCCCTTGTTCATGTTAATGTTACCATTCTTCTTCTGTCACCCAAGTTTGAAAATGCTGTCATCTTTGACTTTTTCCTGTCCATTTGCCACAGAACTTCTGTATGGTTGTCTCTGTAATATATCTTTAACTTCCATCCCCCTTTCAGATCTTATTGCTTCTAGCCAAGTTTAAACCATACCTCTCACATTGTAGTTTTCTAGCTGACTTTCCTACTGATGGAATCTTCCCTCATAAATCAGTTTTTCACCATTGCTAAATTAATCTTCTTGAGGTATACCGCTAACTCCTCACCTCAAAAACCTTATCCTTACCCAAATAAGGACATACTTCCTTCTTGATAATTCAGTAAGGGTTTCATCTAAGACCCTCTACTGCTGAAGCTTAAAATCTTTCAATTCAAGGTCTGTACTATTAATTTATTCATTTTTTAAAATTTAAATTCAGTAAATATATAAATGCCATGCACTATACATCTTGTTAAGGATATCATGGTCCGTGACCTGATAGCATTTGTAATCTGGTTTCTTATCTTTGTGTTCTATTCTGCATACAGAACAAATATTTGTTGAATTTATATAAATATGGAATTTTTTAAAACTTCACTTTCTTTTTAATGAGATTGGTGAAGAGATACAGAATATGGTATATTTCTGGAATTAAAGACAAGGTTAATAAAAGTAAATCTAAAATCTTTTAGAATAAATAACTGGCATTTTTTAGCATTATGCATTTTTAAGTGCTAGTGGAATTTACATTTTAGGATTATACTAATATTCAAATTTTTAAAATCATATTCTGATGGAAGACCTCATTTGATAAAGCTTTATAAATATCCTTGAATTATTAAACTTTGGAGGGCTCTTCAGGATCACATGATATAACTCATTCTTTGGGGAAAATACTTAGAGAGGTGGGTTGGCATAGTAAAATTAGTTATTTTTAAATTTTATTATAGGAATGTGGGGTATCAGTGAGAATTAACTACATAAGTGGGCTGCATACAGGTGAAGTTTGGGCTTCTACCTGGCCCTCTCTACCCCTGGTAATGAACCAAGTACCCTTTGTGTTGTCACGTGCCCCCCTCCCCACCTCCCTCCCTCATTCCCCTAGCAGTGCCCAGTGACTGCCTGTCCCTCCCTTGTGCTAATGTGACTAATGGTCAAGGCCCACTTATGAGTAAAAACGTGGTATTCAGGGTTTTTTTCTGTGATAGTTTACTGAGTATGATGATCTTTACTTCCATCCAATTTGCTGTGAAATCTATGATTTTGTTCTTCTTTATGACTATGTAATACTCTATTGTGTGTATGTACCACATTTTCTTTATGCAGTTCATTTTTGATGGCAGTAGGACTGGTTTCATGTTTTTGCCATTGTGAATAGTGTGGCAATAAACATGCATGTACAGATGTCTTTTTTGTAGAACATTTTATGGTCCTCTGGGTATATTCCCAGGAGAGGGATTGCCTTTGTGCAGAAGGTCAATTTTTAGTTCTTTTAGGAATCACCACACCACTTTCCATAGAGGTTGAACTAGCTTGCCCTCCCACCAACAGTGTAGAAGTGTTCCTTTTTCTCCATACCCACGCCAGCATGTTATTTTTTTGACTTATTAATGATAACCATCCTTACTGGAGTTAGGTGGTATCTCATTGTAGTTTTGATTTGCATTTGCATGATGATTAGTGAGGCTAAGCATTTTTTTCATGTGTCTCTTGGCTGCTTCTGTGTCATCTTTTGAGAAGTGTCTGTTCATGTCCTTTGCCCACTATTTTTTTTTTTTGAGTTGGACTCTCGCTCTGTCACCTAGGTTGGAGTGCAGTGGCATGCTCACAGCCACCCCAGTATCTGCCTGCTGGGTTCCAGCGATCCTTCTGCTTCAGCCTTCAGAGTAGCTGGAACTTCAGGCACGTGCTACCATGACCAGCTAACTTTTTGATTTATTGTAGAGACGAGGTCACGCCATGTTGCCACCACTCCTGGTGTTTTGCCCACTTTTTTTTTCTTTTCTTTTTTTTTTTTTCCGAGTTGGAGTCTCACTCTGTCGCCCAGACTGGAGTGCAGTGGCACGCTCCCAGCCACCGCAGCCTCAACCTGCTGGGCTCCGACGATCCTTCCGCCTCAGCCTTCCAAGTAGCTGGAACTACAGGCGCGTGCTACCACACCTGGCTAATTTTTTGATTTATTGTAGAGATGAGATCTCGCCAAGTTGCCTAGGTGAGTCTCAAACCCGTGGGCTCAGGCAATCCACTCACCTCGGCCTCCCAAAGCACGGGATTACAGGCTGAACCACCGAGCCTGGCCTTTTGCCCACTTTTTAATGGAGTTGTTTGTTTTTTCCCTTTCACTTTGTTTGAGTTCCTTGTAGATCCTGGATGTTAGGCCTTTGTCAGATGCATAATTTGCAAATATTTTTTCCATTTTGTGGGTTGTCTCTTTGCTCTCTTGATGGTTTCTTTGGCTGTGCAAAAGCTTTTTCGTTTGATGAGGTCCCACTTGTCTATCTTAGCTTTTATGGCATTTGATTTTGGGGACTTGGTCAAAAATTCATTGCCTACTCCAATGTGCATAAGGGTGTTTCCTACATTTTCTCATAGAATCCTTAGAGTTTGAGGTTTTACATTTAGGTCTTTGATCCATTTTTAGTTGATTTTTGTATATGGTGATAGGTAAGGGTCCGCTTTTCATTCTTCTGTATGTGATCAGCCAGTTTTACCAGCACCATTTGCTAAATATGGTTTCCTTTCCCCAGTGTTTGTTATTGGTGGCTTTGTCAAAGATGAGTTGGTTGAATGTCCTGTTCCATTGATCTATGTGTCTGTTGTACCAATACTAGGCTATTTTGGTTACTGTAACCTCATAATAAAGTTTAAAGTCTGGAAGTGTCATACCTCCCACTATGTTCCTTTTGCTGAGGATTGTTTTGGCTGTTTATGCTCTTTCTTATTTCCATATAAATGTCTGTATTGTCATTTTCAGTTCTGAAAAAAAATGATGTTGGTAATTTGATGGGTATTGCATTGAATCTGTAGATTTTCTTGGGTAAGATGGACATCTTAACAATATCGATTCTTCCAATCCATGAGCATGGAATGTTTTTTCATTTGTATCATCCTTGATTTTTTTAAGCAGCGTTTTGTAGTTCTTATCGTAATGGTCTTTCACTTCTCTGGATAGGTGGATGACAAGGTATTTCATTTTTTTTTGTGGCTATTGTGAATGCGATTGTGCTTTTTATTTGGTTTTCTGCCTGCTTGTTGCTGGTGTATAGAAATGCCACTGGTTTTTGCACATTGATTTTGTAGCCCAAGACTACCAAAGTCATTTATCAGTACAAGGAGGCTTTGACAAGGTATTAATATAAAATCATATTACCCACAAAGAGGGATAGCTTAACTTCTTTTCCTATTTGGATACCCCTGATTTCCTTCTCTTGACTGATTGCTCTGATTAGGACTTCCAGCACTATCCTGAACAGGAGGGATGAGAGTGGGCATCTTTGTCTTGTTCCCGTTCTTAGGGGGAATGCTTCCAGTTTCTGCCCACTAAGCAAAATGTTGGCTGTGGGTTTATCATAGATAGCTCTTACTGTTTTGAGGACTGTTCCTTATATGCCTAGGTGCTCAAGGGTTTTTATCAAGAAGGGATGCTTGATTTTATTGAATGTTTTTTCTGCATCTAATGATATAATCATGTGGTTCTTGGTTTTATATCTGTTAATGTGCTGAGTTATGTTTATGGTCTTGCAAATGTTGAAGCAGCCCTGCATCCCAGGAGTGAAGCCCATCTGGCCATGGTGGATGATTCTTGAAATGTGTTGTTGGATCTGATTTGCTAGAATCTTATTGATAATTTTTGAGTCTGTGTTCATCAGGAGATTGACCTGTAATTCTGTTTCCTTGTTGGGTCTTTGCCAGGTTTAGGTACCAGGATGATGTTAGCTTCATAACATGAGTTGGGAAGAATTCCATCATTCTCAATTGCCTGGAATATTTTCAATAACATTGGTATCGGCTTCTCCTTATATGTCTTGTAGAATTCAGTTGGAAAGCCATCAGGTTCAGGGCTTTTTTTGGTGGGGAGATTTCCTTAGGTGTTCATTAGGCTGTTTACTTGTGATCTTTCTATTTTCTTGATGTTTGTGTGCAATGCTATGAATTTTCCTCTTAACACTGCTTTCATGGCATCCCAGAAATTCTGATAAGATGTGTGTTTGTTTTTGTTTCCAGGAATCTTTTTATTTTCTTGTTGGTCCAGAAGTCATTCAGCAGCATGTTGTTTAGTGTCCATGCCTTTGTGTGTTTTGGGGGGGATCTTGTTGGTTGCAATACTTATTTTTATTCCACTGTTAGCTGAGAAGATGCATAGTATTATTTCAGTCTTTTGAAATTTGTTCATGCTTTATTTATATCTGAGAATGTGATTGATCTTGAGTATGTTCCATGTCCTGATGAGTAGAATGTATACTTTGTAGATGTTGGGTGGAGTAGATATCTATTAAATCCATTTGATCAAGTTTCAAGTTAAGGTTGTTGTTGTTGTTTTTCCCTCAATTATCTTTCTAGAGATGTTAGGGGTACTTAGGTCTCCACCTATGATTGTGTGTGTCAACGTTCTCTCTTAGTTTATGTAGTAGTTATTTTATAGAACCTGGTGCTCCTGTGTTGGGTGCATATGTGTTTAAGGTGGATAGTTCTTGCTGGTGAATTGAACTTTTTATCATTATGTAATATCCTTCGATTTCCTTTTTAATTTTTGATGGTTTGAAATCTGCTTTGTTTGATATCAGAACAGCTACTTTTGCTTTCCTCTGTTTTCCTGTTACCTGAAAGACCATTTTCCAACCCCTCAACTTTGAGCCTGTGGCTGTCCTTTGCAGTGAGATGAGTTTCACGAAGGCAGAAGTTTGCTACTCTATATCTCTTCAGTGGCACATTTAGTCCATTCACATTCAAATGAATTATTGAAATGTGAGAGTTTATCCCTGTCATAGGGCTCTTGGGAGTTGATTTGTTTCATTTTTACGTTTGTATTTATGTATGTATGTTCATTTTTGAAAATGAGTGCTCTGTTGACTCTGTGCTTGCCTGTACTTTTGTGATGAGTGTGACTGTTCTTTTTTCTTTTTCTTTTTCTTTTCTGTTCAACACCTTCTTAAGTGTCTCCTGAAGGGCTGGTCTGGAGTAGCATATTATCTGTCACTGATAAAGCTTAGTTTGGCAGGGTAGGAAATTCTCGAATGGAATTGCTTATCTTTAATAACATTGGGCTCCAGTTCCTTCTGACTTGTAGTGTTTCTGCAGGTAAGTCTAGAGCAATTTTGATGGCTCTTTCCCAGGAGGTAGTCTGATATTTCTCTTTTGTTGCCTTTAGGATTTTTTCTTTCATGCTTACTTTGTGGAGGTGGATTACTATGTGTCTTAGAGTTAGTCTTCTCATATGATAGGGTTCTCTGAATCTCTTGGGCTTGAATGGTCACCTTTCTAGTGAGATGTGGGAAGTTTTCTTGAATGACCTCATGGAATGTTTATTCCATGGTGTTCTCAGTTTTCCTTTCTACTTCAGGGCTATCAATCAGGCATAGATTTGGCTTTTTGACATAGTTCCACATCTCTCAGTGATTTTATTTCTTCTTTTTGAGCTTTTTCTGTGTTTTTGACAGACTGGATTAATTTCATATTTTGATCCTCAAGCTCTGAGATTCTTTCATCTGCTTGGTTGATCCTGCTTTCTGTGCTTGTTGCTTGGTTTTTTTATTTCCAGGATGAAGTTCTTCATTTCCATTATTTCAGAACAGGCTTTTCTGAAGTTGGCCACCTCTGCTTTTACTTCCCATGTGACTTTGGTGAGTTTCGTTTCTAGTTTCTCCTGGTTCTCTCTGTTCATTTTAGCCATCCAATCTCTGATTTCTGTGACTGTCATCTGGGGCAGGCTGTTCGGGGGAGGTTTCCATTGTTTGTGCTCTGATAGCTGCTTTTTTGGGTGTTGTCTCTTTATACTCTGAGGGCTGTCTATATTTTTTCATTGATTTTTCCTAATTTGTGCCAGGCGTCTCTTCCCTCTCTGTAATTCCTTTTGGTTTTGTTGCTCTGAAGCTACTCACTGGCCCTGTGTTCGAGGGTCTTTCCTGTGATTCAATATAGGTCATTCTGAGAGGGAGGTGCATTCACTTCTCCTTGCTCCACCTTGTGGCAGGTTACTCAACTGTAGCTGTCCCTGCTGCTAGCACTCTGCAGATAGTGAGGGGATGGACCCCTTTGTCTGCTGTCTGTGGTTTGTAACCCAGAATTCCTCCCATGGAGAAAGCCTTTGGGTGTCTTTCCTGTTGCTCCCTCCCAGTATGTTCGTTTTTTGTGAGTGTTTTGTATGCTCTGTTGATTCTGTGCTTGCCTGTACTTTTGTGATGGGTGTGACCATTCTTTTTTCTTTTTTTCTTTTCTTTTTTTTTCTGTGTTCAATGCCTTCTTAAGCATCTCCTGAAGGACTGGTCTGGAGGCAGCATATTCTCTTAGGGATTGGATGTCTGGGAAGGATTTTAATTCAAGTCCACACTCTGCTCTTGAAAAAGAGCGATTTCCTTGCCATAGAGGAGGGAGAGGGAATCTGCCCTGTAGACATGTAAGGCCTAGGGGTGATTCTTCCTGATCTGACTGGAAAACTGGGCCAGGTGCCAGTGAGGTTCACTGCCTGGGAGCTACCCACCTTGCTCCACTTGCAGGTGCCGCATTCACAGCTGCTAAGCATGGGTATTTTGTTTTTGTTTTCATTTTGTTTGGTGCCTTCCACTGTTTAGTGACCAGGACTCCTCCCATGCGGGACTGTCAGCTGGGACACAGCTGGGAGGGGGTGAATGGACCCAAAGCTCTTAGGTATACTTACCGACTTTCATTTACTGGGCAGATTCCCTCCCCCTCCTATGCAAGCCTGACATATGACAGAGAATGGGGTGCCTGGATTCCCATGTCTGCTGTCATTTTCTAGTCTCTGTGTATTCAAAGAGACCTTTGCTAGGTGCAGGGTGCTTCACCCATCCAAAGTGCTTGGGGTGTCTCCTTCTATTGGCAACTTGGTCCCTATTCTCTGTCTTGCTTGGCAGGAACATTGGTCTGCTGCTCCGCAGTGGCCATCTTGGATGCCCCCCCATAAAATTAGTTCTTGATGTTTTTTATGCAATATATATTACACACTTAAAACTATGGATATAGATCCATTAACATTAATAGTCATAAATATACTTCTCTAAAAAACTCCATGTGAAGAGAGATTTGTGTAATAATAATTGCCAGTATAAACTAGTCACCAAATAGCTGTGATTTAAATTGTTGAGTGAAGACATAGCTTTAAAAGCCAAACTGTTGAAATTAGCTCATGTGCAGTCCATCTTAATGACATTTCAGTGTTTCTATTGTAATACTGAATAGTGTCATCTTTTAAATTCACAGACTAACATTTGAGCAGATTTGAAGCAGAAATTACACATGGGTCCCTTAATTACATTTTGAAAAATGTATTCATAATTGACACTTATCTATTTTAAATAAAGTGTGAGCTTTTGTATCTCAAGTTTAAGTGAAGTAAAGTAAGGTTATTAAAATGAAAAAGAGGTACAGAATATCACTTATAATCAGTTTGAAGAAAGTGTGTCAATTTGAAAAGACATCTATTTAGCCATTGGATTCCAAAGTGATAGAATTGAATGCCTTAAGAATGATATGGGAAAGGAAATTTTTAGAATAACATACTATGATTTTCCTCTTAAGTTGAAAAAATACTTTTTAAAAATATATGACTCTTAATTTATTTTATAATTTAAAAATGTATGAGTATATGCTTTTTGTTATTGCTCTTATAATTTTTTGACTTACTTATTCACTAGGGAAATATTTATTGAGCACCTACTGTCTCCCAGGAATTTTTCTAAGTGCTAGGATTACAGTGATGAACTAAAATAAAGTCCTCCTGGAACTTACTTTGCCATGAGGATAAAGGCAATAAAAAGTAAATATCTACTATGCCAGATGGTAGTAGTGCTATGAAAAAAATTAAGAAAGTTGAGGGGCTAGAGAATGATGAGAGATCTAATTTACTTAGAGAAGTTGGTGAAAGCTATTTTGATAGTTTAACAATGTAGTGATTTTTAATAAGTATTGATTTTTTACAAATAATTGCCCTGGGAAATCCTTCTCATTAGAGCTGGATACAATTTTGAGTGAAACAATTTTATACTGTTTCATAAAAGTTGATGGCCCAGAAGAAAAAGTGTTAATTAAATAATAAATGCTGAATTTCATGCTGTAAAAGCATTGATTATTAAGCTTACTACATATTTTTCATAAAGAAAACTTCAGAAATATAAGAATGCCTACTAATCAAGAAAGTAGAGATAGACAACTTAATAGAAAAAAAGAGCAAGAGACGTAAACAACTATTTCACAGAGGATATCCAAATGACCCAGAAACATGAAAAGTTACTAAACCACACTAATAGTCAAGAAAATGTAAAGGAAAACTAAATGGGATAACACTATACATCCTTCAGAATTACTAAAACTAAAGAGACAATACCAGTGTTAGCTGAATGTGGAGTAACTAGAATTCTCATGTGCTGCTTATCGGAATGTAAATTGGTGATAACAATCATAGATGAATACATGCGTACCTTATAACCTAGCAGTTTTATTTTTGGATACACACACGCACACACACACACACACACACATACACACAGACACACTGTAGTGCATGTATACCCTGTAATGCATATACATATGCAGAACAGGTACAAGTATGTTTATAGCAGCATTATTTGCAGAAGTCTAAAACTACAAATACCTCAAATGTCTGTCAGCAATAGAATGGATTTTGATAGTCATATATTTATCCAATAGAATGTTATGTAGCCATAAAACCAACCATCAGCTGCTACAGACAATAACAGATTAATTTCAATAAATGCTGAACAAAATAACACATTTATATGACGTTCAAAAGCAGAGAAAACTTATGCTAAGAGTGGCTTACCTTTGGGAAGGGGCATGAGGAAGACTTCTTGAATGCTAGCATTCTTTCTGTTTCTGAACTTGGGTGGAGATTACATGTTTTCACATTGAGATAATTCACTGAGCTCTCCACTTGTGATTTGCATACTTTTGTATGTCAAACTTTAATTTTAAAATTTACTTAAAGGTGCAGGCTCTAGTTGCTATCCATTTGGAAAACAGATTTTAAAAATATTTCTGAAACAAGACAAATAGTTAATATCTGTAATATAAAAAGAGCTTCTAGTTGGTGATTTGGAAAAGACAAATAGCCCAAGAGAAAAATAGGCGAAGAATATAAGTAGGTAGCTCAGAAAACTGGAAGTCAAAATGACCAATAAACCTATGACAATATGCTCAGTAGTCACCTGGAGTTAAGAGAATTGTAATACTCATTGTTAACTATTGGGCCTATGAAAGTAGATGAGAAGGGTACATTTAATTTTGAAAATGTGAGTTTTAGGAAGGTAAACTATTCAAATTTAAAATACACATACCTTCAACTTAGCAATTCCACTCCTGGGAATAAATTTTATAGGCATAAAAACCTTACAAGGATGTTCAACTTAGCATTGTTTTAGTAGCAAAAGAAATTCCTGAAATCAACCCAAATATCCATTAGCTAGGAAATAGTTTAATACAAATTGTGTTTTACAATAATGAAATATCATGCAACTGTTAAAAAAGGTTATTAGTTTATATTTCCTTGTATATATAAAAGTATGTGAGAAAACAAAAATGTCAAAAAGATGCTACTATATGATCTCTCTAATAGCAAGAACAAAACTCCTATATATGTATTTATAAGTTTCTATGATTTTCTAAACATGGGGAGGTGTATGAAAGACTATATTTCAAGCTGTCAACATTGATCACCAGGAGGAATGATTGGAGAAATGACAAAATAAAGGTTATAAGTGGGAAAAAAGCATATGATATGAGTCCACTGATGTAGAAGGTTGTTTTGTCTAGGTTGTGTGTGTGTGTGTGTGTGTGTGTGTGTGTGTGTACACACAAGGGGGAACCCCCAAAATGCCAAAATGGAATTTATTTGTAAAAAATTGTGTATTTATTCTTACATGTTTAAACTTCAGTTACCTTCCAAGTACTCTCTGTTTGATGCATTGTATCTATCAAGATGCTTTTTCCACTGCTCAAAACAGCTTTTAAACTCATCAATTTGGATGCCTTTTAGTGTTCCTGCCATTTTTTGTTTTATCTCTTCTACATTGGCAAAACGTTTCCCTGTGAGGACTTTTTTTGCTTCACCTGATGAAACAAAAAAAGTCATTTTCTCATCCGGGGAAACAAAAAAAGTTACTTGGGGCTGAGGTCGAATAAATAGAGAGGGTGGGGCACAGGGGTCATGCCATTTTTGGTCAAAAGCTGCTGAACACTCAGCACGGTATAGGCAGATGTGCTTGTTAATCACCCATCATGAAATGGACAAACGCATTGAAAGAAAAAAATTCACTGAAGCTGAACGTAGCCTCTCACAACAATGCTAGCTGGTACACTGGTGCCATTGGGTTCCTAGAATACTTACTTGCCTAACAGGGGAATCCTGTACTAAAAAGAGGCCCACCCTCCAAAAGACAAATCCAGTTTTGGGGGGGTTGCCCCTCATATGTATGCATGTAGTTAAAACCATACTCCTTGGCCTTTGCCAACCCCAAATCCTGATATCTCTTTAATATCAAGGAGTCTGTTTTAGCGGCTAATCTCCCACCTGCATCTTCAGCCTACTCAGAAGACTCACTACATTAAAGAGGTATATATTCAAATGTATAGTCTCAACATCTTGGTGTAAAGGGTCCTCGGACCTTTGGGAGTAGGGTCATGATTTAACACTTTAACATCCACATTTCCTTAGTCTTTGGATTTCTTCTTACAGAAAATTATGTTGAGAAATATCTCAGGGGCCTTTAATGAGGGCCACTATCGTGTTCAGGCTTCAGTCAGTCAGCCAAACTAAACAACTAAAATCACTTCTGGCTATTAGAGCTAGTTCTTATTGTACCTAGAATGTCTGGTGAGTGTTCTTATGTGATCATTTGAATCCAACATAAAATTTTATTTCTATAAAATGTATTCAATTTTGTACTATTCATTTAACTGTCCTTTCCTCTGTTAGAGTGTAAGTTTAAAACTTCTTAAAGCAAGATCTGTCTGTGACTTGTCTATCTTTTGTGGTGCCTTATACATATAAACACTTGGTAAATACTTATTTGAATGAAGAGAGTGATGGCCAGATTACCATGAGCTACTGCAGTGACAGTTTTCATTGTGTGGGTCTGTACCATGCATTGCAAACTGTTTGCCGTCCCTACCTCCTGCCCACTCAGTGCCTGTAGCACTCCCTTGTCATTCCAACAACTAAAAATCTACCTACACCTTCAAATTCCAGAAACCTTTGGGAGCAGGTCAGTGCTACTCTGCATGAGAATGACAAGGCTAGAGTAATTGAAGAAGTGTTTCTAAGGATAGTAGTGCCTGAGCTAAACTTTGAAAGATAAGTAGGATTTTTAAACCCGAGTTTCTCTGGGACACAAACAGCATTATAAAAGAGGTAGTAATGCAGTGTAGACCGTATTAACTGATGAAGTGGTGTTGTCTATATTGGAAAATAGTTAGAAATAAAATTGGATAGGTAGAGTGAAGTTAGAAGTGTGTTGATTGGAAGGAGTCCGACAGAGGTGAGAGGAGGGTGAAGTGTCATTTCACTGTCTAATGCAGCCTGCATATTACTGCCAAATTAATTTTCTAAAACATTTTCCTGTTCAACAGTCCACTTAATAGTACCATTGCTGCATGCTCAAGGCATTTTATCTCATTGTAGTCCTATAACGTTATCTCTTATTACTCCTTAAAATTAATTAGGTAAGGCTGGCTGGCTGATCAAACTGATATTTTCCCCTCTTTCCTCAATATGCTCACTTCATGCTTTTATTAATATCTTTCTTTATATAAATCTATCATCATTCTGCCTAAACCACTTCTTATTCTTAGAAGCCTTCTCCCTAATGAAACTGGTCCATACTACTCCACATCATACTGATACTGCCTTTCTCTTTCTTATGGTTTTCCCCATAGTACTTAGCATGAAAGCGTACGTGGCTTTTTTGCTGCTCATTCTTGTTTCTCTGAATAATTTCTGTTCTCCCAAAGAACTGTGTGAGGTTAAGATCTACACCTCACAATATTTTTGTAAGCCTCCAAAAGCAATTTTTGTTTTTGTTTTGTCAGTCAATATCAGCATTGCCTTTTGTATGAAATTATTTGATAAAGGAGTAAATATTGAGCACCCTGAAAACTCAAATTCTGCATTTGTAGATCACAGAATGTTAATATTGCAGCATTATAATGTTTCTCATTTTAACTTGTCAAATTTTTTTGTTTGTTTTAATAATTAGATTGAATTATTTGGGTGGTTAGGGACAGTGATGTATATATCTCTGTGTCCCCCACAGTGCCTAGTAGAGTGCATTGTTCACAGTAGCTACTCATAATTTAAAATTTAATTGATTTTTATTCTGTCAATTTGCCGTAACCATGTTCAGACCATTGTTTTGTTTTGCTAACAACGGAGGGCACTATCAAGGCACCTGTACACCCAGTAGTCCTATCCCAGTCCTTGGTAGCTTTCTTGAGCCACACTCTCCTTATCCTAAGTAGTGTCATAGAAAGTCAGGTATTATGCTAAATAGAAGTGGTCTGTTTCTAACTATAGAGCAATATTGGTTTTAGGTTATTTATTTGAAAAAGAATAAGTATGTCATATTTTGATTCTTTGTAGTTTTCAAACTTTTTTGTATTCCTCTCATTATTTGTTCAAATGATGTCTTGCCTAGGATCTTACTATATCACTTAGATACATTCCTTTTCTGACTGAGAAGACAGAGCTGGAAGGTGGCAATCTGGAGCCCCACCTATGTATTCCTCATTCCCCATCCAAACAGCACAGCTTAAAAATCACTGTAACTCATCCGATTTAAAAAATGCTTTTAAAAAGGTTGTTCTGTGATATCTCATTTAGGAACTTAGTTTAAAAATAGAAACATTTTAGTTTTAAAGTGATTTTTAAGTACAAAGGAAAATGCTCTGGAATACATTTCTTGTTTCAGCAATAAAAGAGTTAATATACTAAGCAGTAGAGACTGAGATACTGCAACTGCTAAACGGGATAGTGCTTTCTGTCTCTGTCATTTGTGGTTTAAGAAAAAGGGGGTGGTGTTCTGCATTTGAAAGGACTTTAATGAATGCCGTCAGTGTTTGTGAGACCTAATGGTCAGTATGGGAAAAGAGAGCAGGGAAAGTGGTCTAGCTGCTTCAGGATAGGTGGATGAGAGTTTGCTCTGATTGAACGGAATGTTCCACCGTGTTTCATCGTTATTCATTATCCTTTGTTCTTTAAAATCTGATATGTTGGCGTAAAAGTAAATAGATCTATATGTATGCATGTGATTTATTTTCCTTTACATCTTTTTGTTGTGTACAGCAGGGCATATACTTCTCTTGTCTTGGTTGGATGCACAAATCTGTGTGCTTTTTGCCCGTTGCCTAGACGATCACTTGGTTTCTCTGAGGATGTCTGGTTCTCGTAAAGAGTTTGATGTGAAACAGATTTTGAAAATCAGATGGAGGTGGTTTGGCCATCAAGCATCATCTCCTAATTCTACAGTTGACAGCCAGCAGGGAGAATTTTGGAATCGAGGACAGACTGGAACAAACGGTGGGAGAAAGTTTTTAGATCCATGTAGCCTACAATTGCCTTTGGCTTCAATTGGTTACCGAAGGTCCAGCCAACTGGATTTTCAGAATTCACCTTCTTGGCCAATGGCATCCACCTCTGAAGTCCCTGCATTTGAGTTTACAGCAGAAGATTGTGGCGGTGCACATTGGCTGGATAGACCAGAAGTGGATGATGGCACTAGTGAAGAAGAAAATGAATCTGATTCCAGTTCATGCAGGTTGATTATTTTCTTACTGCTAGAAAAGGGGTGTGGGGTATGTTCTCTATAATGTTTTAAATTTACTTAGTATTATTTAAAAACCTATGATTATGTATGTACATGTACATATTTATATATAAAATATCTTGGTATGAACATGTGCTACTTTTGCTAGAATTTTTTAAAATGATCTAATATTTGGTAAAATTATAAAGACAACAAATAGCATTCATTTTGAAATATCTGTGTTCTATATATAGATCTGGCTCTGCTTTGAAAATAATATATAGTAGCAATTTTATACATCATTGCCTTGCAGTTTGGTTCATTCACTTATCTTTTGTATTCACAGCAGAACTATAGAAGACATTTCTATGGTATAAAATTTTATGTGACATTTTAGTTTACAACAGATTATAGTCATTTTTTAATTAAATGAAAATGAAATAGGTGCACACTATAGTTGCCAATTTTTGACATCACTGTAGTTGTCAATAGTATTTTTCTTATGGTTATTTCTCTTTGTCCTGTCTATGTTGCAGCTCTCCAGACTAATACAAAGAATACTAAGTAATGTGTCTCTTTATAAGATGACAGTTACTAATTCCTGTTACAGTGACTTTCACTGAAATTTATGCTATTTAGGGAAATGAAGGACATTTTTTCAGTGGAGTTTAGGGAAATGTAGAGGAGCTAGATGTGGTCATCTGGTGAAATGGGCAAGAAGAAGGGGAAAAGAGTTAGAAGAAAAAATTGCTAATTTCATAATGACTTTATCTATCTTTACCCTTGGAATCTGGCTTTATCTTTGAAATGGATTTTCTTACAAATCAGTTTAAACTACAATAACATATTATGTAACAAGTTAGAGCATGAAAGTCATTTTTCTGATCTTCATTCAAAAATATTTCTGAATATTTCAAGGTACAAATAGCTTTTCATTTGTCTAGCTTGATTGCTGTATTCTTTTTCTTTTAAAATTTTTGAGAAGGTTTTGGTAACACTTGTAATTTGCAAGTCAGTTATTTATGATGCAGGCATCATTTGGATTAAGACAAAATGAATTCATATATTCAAGTATCTCTTACTTGGGGATATTTGCCACCTTTCCTCTTCTAGCCTTCAGAACATAGGATTCTAAACTGTGGTGTTGGAATGATAGATAATAAAGACCAGTCATCTGTAGTAATTTGTGTAATGGAGAGAGAGGAATATATACACAGGTAAATAGGGGGATTTAACATTTTTAAGATTAGTTCATGCTTTGGCATTTTCTTAAAGAAATAGAAGTCACTAATAATTTTAATATGGTGATCAGTTGAGCTAATGTGGTTTCATTGTTCTGTATTTTCTTTGGAGACTTGTTGCCGTAAAGAATAACTGATATAGTAAAATGTTCGTGGTTTATCATTTTTAAGAGAAACCAAAGAGCGACATCATTCCATTTGAAAATCAATACATTATATCATGAATTTTTTTAAAAATTAGAAAAAACATTTGTTTACCAACATAGGTAACCTAACATACAAAAGTCTTAACCATGCATTTATTATCTCCAGAGACTATAATTGGAGTATGAAAGTTTTATACATGTATAATCTTGGAAAGAGTAGACACACATTGGTCGTTATAATTTACTTCCTTATAACAAAGGTCATTTACATAGCTAGTGATTACTGAAAAAAAAATTAGTCTATTCTTTATTACGCATATTATCTTGGTGGGGTGTTTGTTATGAAAGAAGAAGATTATTCTTTTTTGACTGAGAGCTTACTATGTGCATTCTTTAAGAATATAAAATTGGCATTTTTATTTATAAGAGGTTTAAAAATAAAATGATATTTTAAAAAATCTAAAGCATAGTTGTTTTAAAAATGCTAATCAAGACTCATCAAAGTAACATGGGAGAATACAGTTTGCATCTTTAGTGATGAAACTATTCCTAAAATATTATTTTGAAAATAAAATGTACTGAAAGAAAAGTCTCTGATTTTTAGAAATGAGAGGAAATATGTTAAAGCAATTTAATATTCCTGATGGTTTCAAATTTTAATCTTAACATCTTATTGCAAAAAAGGATAAGACAAATATTCAAGATTTTAGAAATGTCCTTTGTTTGTATACTTTTACTTCATTTTTTTCTAGATTAAATATATCTGATTCTTACATTTTCCTTCAGTCCTCTGGCTCTGAGTCTTTGACCTTTGTCATAAGAATTCATTTATTTGCCCTCAGCTTTTTGATTAAGTGAGCAGTCAGACTTCGCTAAGGGGTTGCCCTTGTACTGTAAACAAATCAAAGCCTATCACTGTTAATGTCAAAAGAAACTACACTGACATTCATAAAATTTTTGTGTATAACTTTGGGACAGTTTTTTTCATGTATAATATTTGCAAATAATGAACTAGGAAACATTTTAAACATACTATAGATTGATACCTTAAAATATTAAGACATAATGAGAAAATACATATGATAGACTAATTTCTTATTAAAATAGTCATAATATTTACATAGGTGTCAGAACTTAAACTGAAAAAGAGGAAGACAACTGAATAGTTTTGGATGTTCAGAATTATATCAGCCATAGTGGATCTGCGCAATTTAAAGCAGGAGTTAAGAGGCAGCATATGTTGGTAATATGTTTTATCATTTGTGTTCCAGCTAGAATGCCTGCCTGAGCCTTTGACTTCTGTAATTTCTGCCTGCCATCCACCAATTGAAATGCTTCTCACCTTTTCATTTTGATCTGGTGTCTGTAGCCTAGCCACCTTTTCTCCATGAGAGTCATCTAGGTCATTACTTTGTTATTAAAATATAAACTTTGTTTTCTTATACCATAAGGAATTTTAGACTTTAAGAGGGTCATCACCTTTTTTGTGAGCAATAGATTCCTAAGACTTTAATTCAGTACTAATTTACACCAGAGCTAGCAAAGTTTCTAGTGTACCATCACCATATGACCATAGTATAGACACGGTTTACATTTCCCTTCATTTACCCACTTTGACAGTATGTAATTTTGACATATTTTTTAACTGAGAAAATTACATTGTTTCAAATTTTGTTTATAAAGTTAGAATTTAACACTTTACACATTGTCCTACTTAGTCATTTTGCATAATATTTTACTGCACTTTGCAAATACACAGTTCTGTATTTAAGATGGTTCAGCTTACAATTTTTCAACTTTACAGTGATGCAAAAGTGATATGCATTCAGTATGCTCCTTGACTTATGATGGGGTTACATCCCAGTAAACCAATAATAAGTGAAAATATCCTAAGTTGAAAGTACATTTTCAACTTACAGTAGGTTTACCCAGACAACTCCATTGTCAATTGAGAAATATCTGTATTTAAAAAATAATCACAGCTAATACTCACTGAGAGCTTCCTACCTGTTAGGCACTGTCCTAAGCAATTTATTAACTCATTTAGTTTTCACAATAAATAAATTATTTCTAATTTTATAGATGCGGCAAACGAGGCACAGAAAGGCTGAGTAACTTGCTCAGGGTTAGTGACTAAAATAGCTGCATCTTTAAAAAGAAACTTGTTTGGAACAGTTTTTAGATTCACAGGAAAATTGGAAAGATGGTGCAGTGAGTTCCTCTATACCTCATACCCAGTTTCCCCTATTATTTATATTTTACATTAATATAGTGCTTTGGTTACTATTAATGAACCAATATTGATACAGTATTGTTAACTAAAGTCCATATTTTATTCAGATTTCCTTTTTTTCCCCTAATGTCCTTTTTCTGTTCCAGGATCCTATCCAAGATATCACATTACATTAAGTCATTATGTCTTGTTAGGCTACTCTTGACTGTGACAGTTTCTCGGACTTTCCTTGTTTTTAATGACCTTGGCAATTTTAGGAGTATTGCAGAATATCTTACTCAGCTGAGATTTGTCTGATGGTTTTCTTGTAATAGACTGAGGTTATGGGTTTTGGGGAGGAATACCACAGAGATAAAATGCCATGTTCATAATCATATTAAAGGTATATACCTGACTTATCTCTGTTCATATTGACCTTGATCACTTGGAAATAGCTGCATTTTTAACCCAAATAATTAAGATGTAGATTTCATGCTCTTAATGAAACACTGTACTGTACTGCCTACAGTAGGCAGTTTTCTGTGACTGTTTAATCACAGAGTTCACCTTGGGTTTACATGTAGGTAGTTTTTCATTATAACCGGTTTCACTTTCTTTCCCCAGTTAATTCTCTTTTCCTGGTTCTTGCGAATGCCAAGCCTGGCTAGGCTACAGGCATAATCTCTTGACCACAACTCTTTATCCACAGTCTTCTGACCCATCTTACTGGTTGCTTGCTACTCTGTTTTTCAGCTATAGATGTCTTGAACTCTTTTATTCCTTGGTCAGTTGATTAATTTTTTGCTTTTTTTTCTTTCTTTTCTTTTTTTTTTCTTGAGTTGGAGTCTCACTCTATTGCCCAGGCTGGAGTGCAGTGGCACCATCACGGTCACCACAGCCTCGACTTGCTGGGCTCAGGCAATCCTTCCACCTCAGCCTTCCAAGTAGCTGGAACTATAGGAGCATGCCACCATGCCCAGCTAAATTTTTGATTTATTGTAGAGATGAGGTCTCAACAAGTTGCCCAGGCTGGTCTTGAACCCCTGGGCTCACATAGTCCTCTCGCCTCAGCCTCCCAAAGTACTGGGATTATAGGTGTGAGCCTGGCCTGATTTGCTGCTTTTCAACTCATCCTAAAGGCATAGGTCCTCCTATCCCAATAAGGAGTCATCTTCACATCATCTTTCCTCAGGGGCTATCTCCTTTTTCTTGGCCTCTTTGTTATCTTTGGATCACATTGTTTGAGCCAGTCAATTAATTCTGGTTCAGTTTTAAATTAAAATCCTCTGCACTTCCACATGATAAAAAATTAGTTTCCAGAGGTGGTAAAGAAGTTCAACAATAATGTACTTGTATCTGGGAAGGCTATATTGCATTATCCCCTCTCACACATGTATGCCCACATCATATCATGGACTCCCTTGAGAATCTGACATAAGCTATGTAACATCTCCCCTAGAAAACACTTTTGGTGGGTTGTGTATGTGAAATATCTCACATACAGTTCAAGGAGTTCATGAGCCCTTTGAAGCCTGTCTGTATGCTGTATCAGCCAGAGTTCTTAGTTTTTAGCAACTTAAATTGGATAACTTAAACAGCATAAGAATTTATTGAAATCATATTTAGTCCCCAGAACTGTTGGAAAAGCTGAAGATTCAGTTTATGAAAAGGATAGGCACTACAGTTGCACAAATGGTCTTTGCACCTCCAGATTTTTAAAGCAGAAGAAACTGTTTCTATGTCATTTATTGCTCACATTTGATTTTACTTGTATTCCATTTGGAACTGGATTAAAATTTAAAACATTTTTAGAATCAGGTGTATTAGGCATGAATGCCCCCCTCCCCCACATAGATACATAACTATATAATTTAGTCATTTAACTTCAGGAAGTATATTAATAGGGCATAGACTAAGATGATATAACAAAGAGATTCCAAAACACATTGACTTAATTAATATCCAAATTTATTTCTCTGTCACCTGACAGAGAAATGGCCCAGGGTAGAGAATAGGTAGCTCTGCTTTCCAAGTTCATTCAGAAACTCAGGTTCCTTCTACATTGCTTCTTCATTTTGTAGGGTGTTATCCTTTCTGCATGCCTGAAGCTTACTCAGCTCCCCCTCTGCATTCCAACCTGTGGGAAGGCCCAAATAAAAGGAAGGAAGGACATTAAGCAAAGACACAAGTCACATATATCAGTACTACTCATACTGATATATGAGTCATTGGCAAAAATTTAGTCACATGGCCACAATTAGTTACAGGGAAGGCTCAGAAATGTTGTCTCCATCTGGGTGGCCATGTCTCTACAGCTAAAACTCATTTACTGTAGAAAAAGAATGAATTTGAGGTTATAATCAACAGGATACAAGAAGTGAAGACATTTGAATAGAATTCTTCAGAGTTCTTTAGATCTCATTTTTAAGTGAATTTCTTTCCATATTGTATAATATGTATAGTTTAATCATAGAGTCATTAGAAAATAGAAATAAGCAAAAGTGGAAAAATAAAATTCACTAATTGCCCACCCACCCCAAAATAACAACTGTTAATGTGGGGAAATATCCTTCTGGCATATTTTCTATGCAAGAATAATAATGTCTTTTTAAAATAAAATCTCAATTTTATTGTATGCACTTTTTTGTAGCCTGCTTTTTTTTACCCAAATATAAATTTTAAAATTAGGACTCTCTTGGTTGCAAAAGACAGAAGCTCAAATCAAGATAACGTAAGTGAAAACTAGAAATGTTTGGTTCACATAAGTAAATAAAATGCCCAAGGATAGAGCATAGCTTTAGACATGATTGGATTCAGATACTCAGTTAATACCAAGAATCTGTTTTTCTCCCTTTCTAAATTCTGTTTTCCTTTGTGATGGTGTTATCTCAGATAGCCTCTCAGTGTGTTAGCAGCTTCAAGTTTGCTTCTTATCATTTTAGCAAGCTCAATGGGAAGAGAGAACTCTTTTCCAAGAGTGCCAGCAAACATTGTGATTGGCCTTGTTTGGGTCATGTGACTACCTAGACCAATTGTTATTGCCAGGAGATTTGATACTCTTATTGACAAATCTCCAGTGACTTGCTCACCTCTGCCTATGATACGTGGATTGAGGCCTGGGATGTATCATTTCCCAAAAGGTAAAGATGGGCTCTATTACCATAAGGAGGAATCCTGGAGAGGTGAAAATAATGTCCACTAAACAGCTTTTCATGTCTTTAAGTAGTCTTCTGTATCTTTTCAATGAATGTACCATTCTTCCATGTGTTCCTTTTTTTATTTAGCCAATATCCTGTTTTTTGGAATCTAGATTGTTTCCAGTATTTTTCTATTACAAACAACCTGTGATAATTCTTCCTTGTAGCAAGATTAATAAACATATAGATGATTATTTCCCCTGGAAAAAGTCCCAATGGCGTACACATACTTAGGATTTTGGATTTGTGTCCTCAAAGTCATTTCAGGAAGATGTCTATTTTCATTCTCACCAGCATTATATAAGAGTGCCCATTAGCCCTTTCCCTTCACACAGGTTATTATTGAAGGAAATTTGATTCTTATAAACAGCATTTAGGTCTCTTCACCACAGATATTTCTACCACTCTGGCAAAGGGGAAAAAAACCTTATAAATACCCGAATCAAAGTATTTATCTTGAGAAGGGAAGTAGTAAAGATATTATTTTTCCTTAGCTCTTACCATTTCTCTTTATACTTGTCCTTTCATTAGAGAGGACCAACTCCTTTAAGGGAACAATCCCACCTCTTCTTCCTCACTCATCTAAATTCCATAAAGGGTATGCCTAACAAGACTGCTAGTCTGTACTAAGCAATATGTAGCTTTGAATATTTGTAAAAGATGCCAAAAGATCATGATATAGCAGTCACACTTTTGCAAATACATGAATTCTGAATGGTACAAGCTATGACGTGCCTAGAATTAAACCACCTACCTAGAGAATGAGCCAAACAGATCATTTAGAGTTTCACACATCATAAACAGTATAATTCTCGTGAAGTAATTTTTAAAACTTCTTTTGAAAAATTACTCCATTAAAAAATCCTAGTGCATATTCTGGTGATAAGAGTAAAGAAATCCAAATAGTTTATAATAAAGTGTATTATTGGTCATGGTGCATCTTTTGTGAGTACATGTGAGCATGTGTGAAATCTGGGGATTACAAGGATTAAACTTTGTTGCTGTTTCAATTTTTCTTGTTTATGAAACTTGACTCTTCAAATTCCAAGTCTCTTCACTAAGAAATCATATTTTAGCATCTCCACAGATGCTAACTGGTACAATGCTGCATAGCTATTCTGTGAACAGTTGGTGACTTGATTCTGTTTGATACTTGTCTCTTTTCTGTGAGTAGACGTTTTTCAGACTTAAAAATTCATTGCCTACTGCAGAGGGAGACATAAGCTACAAAATAAATGTTTCCCTGTAGCTTGGAAATATTCAGCAATGTATAGTTATCTACAGTAAAAGTCTACAATAAAAGATTTGAATGCTCTCATGTAATTCTTTGAAATATGATTTACTATCTTAGTAATATCATATAAATAAAACTAAGCAGAGATGTTAGATTTATTTCCTCTGTTATTATGTAAAAGAACAAGTAGAAGTCAGAAAGAAATATATTTTAAAAGCTCCAGAAATGACCTATTCCCAGATACCTGTATTATAGATTAGGATGTCTACTGGGTTTATTAAAGGCCATTTTAAATAGCGAGTATGAAATTTAGTTATAAAAATTGATAATGCTGGGGATCTTTTTTTTAAAAGACAGTCAACCAAACACTATTATATAAAGACAAAAGACTAAGATTCCAAGCCTTCCCATTGGCCACTGAAAAAGCAAGTTTCTGCTAACAGTGGCTCGTCTTGATTGTACACTTACTCTGTTTTGGGGCTATGCATACATTTAATAATCCTCCCAACGAGGAATCCCCTAAAAGAAAACACCATGTGTTACTTAGTCCTGTTGAAGAAGGTAAGCCTTAGAGAAGTTGAATAACTTATCCAGAATGACATATAGTGACAAAGTGAGAGTTGAACCCAGGTCTATAGGACTCTGGACCAACACTGTGCAAAGATTTTCTGCATTGATGGAAATGTTCCTCCATATCTGCACCATCCAATTTGGTAGCTACAGGCCCCATGGTACTATTGAAGGTTTGAAATATGACTAGTCCAACTAAAGAACTAAATTTTTCATTTAATTAGATTAAGATAGCCTCATGGGGCCAGTGGCTACTGTATTAGAAAGCACAGCTCTAGAAACTTCCTAAAATCCTCTTCATCACTCACCAGTGCCTCTCCACTTCAGCCCTCCAAACTAAAACTTGTAACGGAAAATAAAGAGTAAGGAAGTATAATCTTGTCAATTACCCATACCCAGAGTATTAAATTTGATTAGTCGGGGACAGGGCTGTGATCTCTGTCCTGTGGAAGCCCAGGAGACTCTTGCACTCTTATACCTAACTAAGGAGCAGTCATACAACCTTGAATTTTGGTCTGAGATCCTTAATTCTAATGTGTTTTTTTCCCTGTTGAATTATCCTTGTTCATATTGTACCATTATTCTCCCTTACTACCTTTAATCCTTGTACTCACTGATGCCTAGTATAAAGGTAAGCAAGAATTCCCTTTCCTTTGTGGATGATTTGACCAACTCTGAATACCTTCTAATCCTGGGTTTGCAACTGGCTGCCAACATGTCCTTGGTTGGTCACTTTGGCCATTTTGGGCCTCATTTGCAAACTAAAGGAGTTGAGTTAAATGACTCGATAGACTTATTCTAGATATAAAAATTCTGTATATAGGCCAGACACAGTGGCTCATGCCTATAATCTTAGCACTTTGGGAGGCTGAGGCAGCTGGATTGCATGAGCTCAGGAATTTGAGACCAGCCTAGGCAACATAGTGAAACCTCAACTCTACCCCCACCTCCAAAATAAGTAAATAGTTAGCTGGGCATGGTGGCCCATACTTGTAGTCCCAGCTACTCTGGATGTTGAGGCAGAAGGATGCTGACTCAATAATAATAATTAACAATAATAATAATAATTCTGTATATGATTTGTTTTAATGCCTAAGACCCTGTAGCTGTATGGAAATGTGATAAATTATTTTTCTTTCAAGTAAATTCTTATTTTAAAATTGTACATACAAAGTGTCAAGTGCCTTTTAAAAAAGAAAGAAGGTAAGTCTTAGGGGAAAAAAAAGGTAAGAATTGCTTGAAAGCTGTGCAGCTCTTTGAATCTAATTGAGTAGCTCTGTGCCTTCCTTTTTGTACTCCCTTTGTTAATGATGGTGCACGTGTCAATAGGATGCAAATCAGAAGCTTTTGATCCTTCATACGGAGCAATGGAAGTGATTGCTATACCCAAAAATCTCAGTGAATTAATTGTCACATTGAAATATGTTCATTTAACATGTAATGGCAGTTGGAGACCTAAAAGCAAATAAAGAAGTTTAAAATGTTACTTTAGAAGCATAAGTTGTTTTTTGTTACTGTATTTGTAGTATATTGTATACAATAGGCCCTTTACATCTGCATACTCAATCAACTGCAGATTAAAACTATTTGGAAGATGAACACTACAACAATAAAAAGTAATATAAATAAATAGTACAGTGTAACAACTATGTAATAGTATTAGGTATTATAAGAAATCTAGAGATCATTTAAAGTATCTGGGAAGATGTGTGTAGGTTATATGCAAATACTGTACTATGCCATTTTATATAAGGGGCTTGAGCTTCCATGGATTTAGTGTCTACAGCAGTCCTGGAACCAATCCCTCAGGATACCTGGGGACGACTATATAAACAATTTTGATGTTTTACCTTTATGTTCATTTTGAAAATAACAAATATTTCATTAAACTCTAGTAGGTCATTTAAAATATTTTATTCAGATTCAGTTTACATATATTTGAAGTAAAGTATCTAATGTGTAGAGCAGTGTTTTGTACTGTATGTCACATGCTGATTTTTATAATATATATTCATCTCCTGACTGAAGTGTACACCAGTGGTCTTCAGTCTGTGATACATATTAGGACCACCTGTAGGGCTTTTAGCAAATATAATATTCAACTGTACGATTTCACTTATACTGTATGTGGAATCTAGAAAAGTTGAACTCTTAAGAGAAGACAGTAGAATGGCTGGGTAGGGGGTGTTGGAGAGAGGAGAGATGTGGGGAGGAACAAGTTCTGGTGTGCTACTCTTCACAGCTAGGTGACTGTAGTTAATAATATATTGCATATTTCAAAATGGCTAAAAGAGGGAGTTTTAAATGTTCTCACCAGGAAAAAATAACTATTTGAGGTGATAGATAAACCAATTGGCCTGATTTGGGTAGTTCACCATATAAGCATGTATTGAAACATCACATTGTACCCCATAAACATACACAGTTATCATCTGTTGACTAATAATACTAAAAATAAAACAAATATGATGCTCAAACCTCACTTCAGACCTAGTAAATCAGTCTCAGAAATGAAACTCTGAACACATACTATAATACCTCCCATTATTTCAGGGTCTAAACCAAAATGCCTTGACGGGCATTTTTGACAAGAAAAGAGATGTCTATTTATTAATTGGGCTTATACCAACATCAAAAGTAAACTGTAGTAACTTAATGATGACAGTATTATAAAATTCTGTTCTTTCAAAATGTAACATTGAGTAGCATTTATGTTTAAATGATGGCAATTTATCACTCAAAAAATATTCAACTAATTCATTGTTTAGTCATTACTGATAATTTAGTATGAAGTACAAGAAATGTGATACAAAATATAGGACTCCTAAAAAGAAGTACTTGATTTATTTATTTTGTTCTAAAAATAATTTCTGTCTTACAAAAATTAAAGATTGTAATTTTCTCTCATCCTTAGATCACTAATTGCTTTTATCATTTGTCAGTATGTTGACAGCATAAACCTTAATTTTACTGAAAATTGCTTTAAACCTTCAAATTACTCGTCAAAACCACCATTGTTTTTGTTTATGTTATGCTTTCTCTTAGATTTTAAACGTTTCTAATCCTTATTTATTTATATGAACAATATATAATTATACATTACTCAATATATTTTTATATTAATCATCTTAAATATGAAGTTGATTATATTATACTGAATTTTTCAAATCATCATACCAATAATATTCATACTGCACAAAACATCCTTTCTAGACAATATATATTTTATTTCTATTGTCATTATTGATAACTATCCTTCAAGAGCATTTATTTAGTGTCCATATTTGTATGGCACAAAAAGTGCATGGGACTGGATATAGGTAGGAATATTTATTAGTCAGAGCACTGCTAACTTCTAAAACATAAATCTCAGTTCACTGTGATGTTCTTGCTTGAGTGATCTTTCATGTATTTTACCTCCTCCTTTATCTAAGTCCTCAGTACTCTCCATTCTACCCATGGATAGGGAACTAAAATATGGAAAGCCACACATTTTCTTAGTCACTTTAATTACACAGTTCATTTACATCATAAGACCATTTACAAGAGGCCAGGAAATCTAGCTGTATTCTCAGGGTAAAAAGAAAAGGGGTTTTGGTGAACACACAGCAGTCTCTACAATAGCCCTGTCTCTGCCATGAATACATTCTGTGCCTCTTGGCAAGGCACTCAGTCTCCTTGGCTTCAGTTCCCTTTACTTTAAAAGTAAGAGAATCAATGACTTTTTCTTTTTTGATAAGGTTATATCAAGAAAATTCTTGGCCGAGTGTGGTGACTCATGCCTGTAATCCCAGCACTTTGAGAGGCCAAGGCAAGAGGATTGTCTGAGCTCAGGGGTTCAAGACCAGCCTGGGCATGTTGGCGAGAACTCATTTCTACAATAAATAAAAAAATTAGCCAGACATGGTGGTGCATGCCTGTGGTTCCAGCTACTTGGAAGGCTGAGGTAGAAGGATCAAATGAGCCCAGCAGATTGAGGCTGTGGTGGCCATGAACATGCCACTGCACTCCAGCCTGGGCAACAGAGTGAGACTCCATCTCAAAAAAAGAAAAAAGAAAAAATTTTCTTAAGATAGAAGTTTGAGTCAATAAAGTATTTTACAAAGTCATAATATCCTTAAAAGAAGAGTTGATGAGAAATGAGAACCAAATTATGGCACAGTCAGTGGTTTTGTGGTTACATAACCAACTGATGCTGATTACTTGATTTAAGTGATGATCCCAGACAGGAGATCTGGGGGTAGATGTTGGGAGGAATGTGGACTCAGGACTTCATTCTTAGTCTTAAACTTTTCACATTTTCCCAATTTCCACCAGTAAATCAGATGAAAACATAAAACATACTTTACAAATTATACTTTGGAAATTTCAAATAATTTTTTAGAAACCTAGATTAGGCTATCAAATTGCCTTAATCAGCCGGGCTCGGTGGCTCAGCCTGTAATCCCGCGCCTTGGGAGGCTGAGGTGAATGGATTGCCTGAGCCCGCGAGTTCGAGACCCGCCTGGGCAAATTGGTGAGACCTCATCTCTACAATAAATCAAAAAATTAGCCGGGCGTGGTAGCGCGCACCTGTAGTTCCAGCTACTTGGAAGGCTGAGGCGGAAGGATCGCCGGAGCCCAGCAGGTCGAGGCTGCGGTGGCCGGAAGCGGCCACTGCACTCCAGTCTGGGC
>CAUYQG010148474.1:0-24907 GCA_963574415.1 Tarsius wallacei
AGCAGTGACCACCGAGTTCTGCGTGAACAGTGGGCTGCCAACGATGGGATCCGCAGCCCCCAGAGAGACAGCTAGAGGCTCTCTGTGTTCTTCCTTGCGGAACGTCTCACAGACCAGGCTGTCCCGCCGCCATCTTCTCTCAGCATCTCCATAAATTTTTCATTAACAAATTTTTGTTTGCTACTGTTTGAAGGAGATATATAGATGACATAAATATTAGACCCAATTACTCTTAAGCTATTTTCTCTCCATTACAAATGGCAATGTGCTATGGTGATTAAACACACAGGATTTTGAGTTAACAAACAAGTTTAGCCTCAGATTTAAAATCAAATTTTCTAGAAATCATTGAACTTCTCTGTACCTGAATGTATTTGTTATGCTTAATTAGCGCTATGATATATCATAACATTAAAATCAAGATTGAATTAGATAATTTATGGCACGTTTTATAAGACTTTCTATGTTGTAGATACATAAAAACATATTTATCATATGTTATAATTATTACTAATGCCATTATGATTATTTAACAATTCAATATCTGACTTTGAAATTATAATGTCTCCTAGTTTGTATTTATATTAACAAACACAAAAGAGTTAACCATACTGTGGATTCATATGTGATATGTGCTTATAGAGGCTGAGGTGTAGCATCCTGAGACAGAAAATTAATTAAACTAATATATTTCCCAAAAGTCTTAATTAAGCATGATTAGCTTCTTTCTCATAGCAATAAGGTCCACAAAAATTTGGGTAGTGATTTTTTTTTCTTGCAACTGCTGTGGATAAGGTAAGCTTGGATCTATGGCACCATTATGTTCTGCTTACTTTCTCAGCATGTGTGCACATGCTCTCTCTCTCTCTCTCTCTCTCTCTCTCTCTCTCTCTCTCTCTCTCTTTCTCTCTCTCTCTCTCTCACATACACACACACACATACACACACACACAGAGTGAGCAAAGATATATTTTAGCTAAGGCAAACCCACCATCTTTTCTACATTCACAACAGGCATTTTACTGATGATTTATAGAATAAACTACCTTAGCACCATCTAGAATTTTGAATTGTAGAAATGACTTTGCACAAGAAGCTGACGTTTTTCTTCAGGTTTTAAAAATAAGCCTTATAAGGAAAAGTGTTTATATTCTACTTTGAGGCAAGTGGGACATTATCCCAAGATAATCCCCAAACTCAGTAGAATTTTGGATGGGCAATTACTTTCTTTCTAGTGGTATGGTTTTGCTGATTGTTTTTAAATGAACAAAAAAATGTGAAGTATTAACACAATTGACTATAATGTAGCCAATAATAATACAACATATGTCTTCATCACTGTGAGGTATTTGATTAAAGCAACAATAATCTTCACTTCTACCAGCCAATAAAAAATAGTCAGAGGCAGAAGCTTTCAAAAAAAAAAATAGTAATATCTCATACATTACATTATTTGTATCAGTTTCTACTGTAAATTCAGATGCTTAATGATACTTTGAAGTGTTTAGTTATATGATCAAATTCTAAAGGGCAAATTCAATATATGGAGAAGAATCTCACACATCCTAATTTTTGCTTGTCAACTATCTGAGTGACTGAAAGAAAAAATGCCTTGAATATTAAACTGCAGGAGTTAAAGAGGGTGACTAAAGTAAAGTGGATTTGAACGTTAGTTTTGGCATTTCATAATTGTGGGACCTTGAACTACGTTTTTTTTTTTTTTTTTTGAGTCGGAGTCTCACTCTGCCTCCCAGAGTGGAGTGCAGTGGCCGCTCCCGGCCACCGCAGCCTCGACCTATTGGACTCCGGGGATCCTTTCGCTCAGCCTTCCAAGTAGCTGGAACTACAGGTGCACGCTACCACGCCCGGCTAATTATTGATTTATTGTAGAGGTGAGGTCTCGCCAAGTTGCCCAGGCAGGTCTCGAACCCGCGGGCTCAGCCAATCCACTCACCTCAGCCTCCCAAAGTGCGGGATTATAGGCTGAGCCGCCGAGCCTGGCTGAACTACTTTTTTAATCTAATGTTTATTAATTTTTAAATGGTGAATAACAATTTCACTTTTTATCAGATTCTTGTCAGGATTGAGATAATACATGTGAGTACTTAGCACCTTGCTCAGAAGATGGTACTTATTTCATGACTCTCAGTTTTCTTTAGTAAGTATAGAAAATTTTCAGCACTATTTCTTAATGTTTTAAAACAGAGTTCTAGATTTTAACATTCTTTGAATATTGACAATGGCATAATCTACACTCTTAAGACTCTAACTGTGGTGGTACCTGAGATTGGATACATTACAGAATCCCAGATGGCATCTTTTATATAGCTAGTGGGAAAACTGAAACCAAATATGTTGCTTCATTATGGGCTTCTTACTTAACAGGGGAAAGATGAGCATATCTAGAAAAAATGTCAACATTTCACCATCAAAACAGCAAAACAAAATAATACATGTGAGAATTTAAGAGTTCAAAATTATAGCGGAAAAAAATTTCATAGGGAGAGAAGTTGTCCAAGATCTATCTTCCTTTCTTTCTTCTGTTCCTTCCTTTCTTTTTTTCCTTTCTTTCTTCTTTCTTTCCTTCCTTCCTCTCTTTTATTTCTTTTTCTCTCCAATTCATTCATTCTTTCTTTCATCATTTTCATTAAATAAACTTTTGTAGCACTTGTGCCTGGCAAAAATAAGTAAAACAATTTTCTAGTGATACTTTAAAAATGTTATTAAAAAAGGAAAATTTCCTTTTTATATAAAATTTGTGCATTGCTAAAACATAAGAATTATGCTTAAGGCTACTATTATGTATTTCATATAATATTATTAGTATGAACAGCAGTAAAAACATGTTTGCTCTTTGAAACAGAAAATGAATTAGTTGAAAACATCTTGAATAACTCATAGAAATGATGAGGGACATGGAAAACTATTTCAGCAAAAGGAAGCAGAAAACAAATTAGTTGATAACATCTTGGATAACTCATAGATATGATGAAAGACATGGAAAACTAGTTCAGCAAAATGGCTGACCTGTGAGAGAACCATATCTGGAACAGTAGTTTCAAATAGAAATAGGTAATTGATCAAATTAATAATGAATAATTGACTCATAGATTGAATATTTATTCATCTCCTGTATTGGCAAAATTACTATTGCATAAGAATCATTTCCACCTTTTTTTTTATGAGTGTTTTACAATGAATGGCTAACCAACAGGCCTAAAGTCTTCAGGACTGGCCCTGATCAGCTCCTGAAAATTAAAGAAAAAAGGAAACAAAACAAGAGTGAGAATTTCACCATAAAAGTTTGTTAAAAGTACTTTTTATCTGCAACTGTTGAGAATAATCTCCTATTTTGCTTCATTTTCTCATGACTCAAAAGTCAAGAATGTGATCACTGATTAGCCAAGAGCCTTTGCACACACCCAAACATTAGTTTATTGGAAGTAAGAAGAGGAAAGACCTATCTTTTTAGATTCAGTTATAAAGCCTGGAAACACACTGTGCCATTTTGAGTTTTCAATTTAGTGGAATCACTTTGTGTACCTTTTAGGAAACATCTGTCTTCTGCCTACTAATGTCTCTAAAGGAGTTGAGCCAAGAGTTACAACATAGGAAAGAGATATTTCATATGAAGATGCTGCGAGTTGAACATTACCTTCATGCCAGGAAATCTGTCCACATACAACTTCCTTAAACCTTCCCTTCACTACCAATATAAATCTTTCAGATTCCTGGCAACTTGATCAAGCCAAAGTAGATCTCTAACACTAAGAAACGTGAACAAAAATGTTTGTTCTGTAAGCTATACTCACTATTCAATATCCTTTAGAATTTTTTAAATTTGATATTATAATACTGCAGCAATTCATTCTTTGCAGTAACCACTTCAGCATGTAGAGCCAGCTATCAACCAGGCTGAACTTTGCTTGTTTGTTTTAACTCTTCAGCAAACTAGTTATAGAGTGCTCTCCATAAAACCATCAATTGAGTTAAAGGAGGTGCCAAATTGTGGTAAAAATAGTAAGTGAAGGCCTCCTAATAATTACTTTGTTTTTCAGAATTTGTTCCAAATATATAATTCCATAACCTTAAAAAAAAAAACTTTAGGATACATGATAACCTGGTGTTTCATGATTAGGTGTGCTATTTCAACCAAACAGGTACCAACCAAGACAATGCTTATTTCTGAAAATGATGAAGGTATATTTGCAGAAGCAAACATTTTCTTGGTTTAAAATTCTAAAGGCTTCTTCTACTACATATATCACTGCCGTATTTCAGCACCAATATTGGAATGCCTTTATGGGAAGGACTGAAGTATAGACCTGCTTGCGTTATACTCTGGAAAGGTTTCCCATGCTACATAACTTTAAACAAAGTTGTCAAACTGTTTTTTTGAAAGCAGGATTTATTGAGAGGACAGAAAATTTCCCACAGTGGGAAGGGACCCAAAGCTGTTGCTCAAAGTTGTCAAACTTTAAAAGACTCCACTAAATAGGTCAAACAGGCTCTCATTCACATAGAAGATGAATATAATCTATAAAACTAAAAGCAGCTTATCAATATTTTGTACCTTTTATGTGGTATGGAACACAGGTTTAGAAAAATGTGCTTCCACGTGAGGGATTCCAATAAGTTCCCAGATGACCAAACCCACAGAAATAAGGCTTCCAAATTTCTGGAATTTTAAGTTATCCAAATCGTATTCTATCTTCAATATCGTGGATAGCTGTATTCCTTCATGGATAGTGAGCGGGTATTTTTTCCTCAGAATTGAAATATATAAATTTTGAGACAAAATACAGAACATTCTTCACTTTCTCTTGCCAAGAAAAACTAAAATTATTCAGGAAGTTTGTTTCTCTTTTGTGGGGTAGAGAGGTAGAGAAAGCAGTAAAGAGATTAAAAGTTACATAGACAGTTCTATGACTGAAGTGTGAGAACCATATCCACAATAGTAGTTTCAAATAGAAATAGGTAATTGATTAAATGAATAATAAATAATTAACTCATAGTTTGAAGATTTATTCATCTTCTGTATTGGCAATATTAAAGAGCCAAATTACCATTGCATAAGAATCATTGCCACCTTTTCTATATGCATGATTTACAGTAAATGGTTAACTAACTGGCCCAAGGTCTTCAGGACTGGCCCTGACCAATTCCTTAAAATTAACCTCTGAAACCTTGGAAGGCCTTGTCTCATAAGGGCATCTTTATATATTTGGGCCCAGAATAAACTGTTTCTGTTGATGGTATGATTTATGGTGAATGTCAGGTTTTGTATACCTGGGGTTTTGGGGACATGCTATATCAGTATGTAGCATTTGGAGACTAGTTGACTAAAGACAGGTATGTGGGTTCTCCTTGTCTACCTGACTGACTCTCAATAAGACTCTGGACACAAAGACACGTAATCTTCTCTGGCTAGCAATATTTCATACTTGTTGTCAGACCACACTGCTGAAAGAATTGAACACTGCCTATGTATTTCCACTAGAGAGGACAATTGGAAGCTCAGACTTGTTTCTTTTGGAAACTGAGCTTTACATTCCTTTCCTTTGCCAATTTTAATCTATATTTTTGTGAAACAGGTTCACTATGTGTTGGTTACCAATTTGCCTGATGAGTCCAGTGATACAGAACACATGTACACAAAGGTTTCACAAAGCAGATTTATTACTTAGAGATAAGCAACAAGGCACAACAAAAACCTAGGATGCTCAAGAAAGCTCCCCAGGGCATATGGAATCTCATCTGCACATGTTCCACTTGCCCCACAGTTGAAGAAACCCAGAAAACAGCCTGTCCTGGGGCTACAACATCACTTGGTTAAAACCTTAAAAACAAAAACACCTGTTTCTAGGGTAGGGATAGCAGTAGGAACAGCGTTCTGGCCATTGCCTCCATTATCTCAGAGTGTTGCATTCCCAGGTATCTTCTACAACTATTTCTAGAACTATATGCAATCATGAAGAAAGAACAGGTTGGTCAAATTGTACCTGGAGAACTGTTCCGTAATCTTTCATTGTAATATAATATCATATGTACAACAGATTTTCTGAGTTCTGTGGGTACTTTTAGTGAATCAGTGAAGCTGATGGTGGTCTTTGAAACCTCTGACCCAAGTACTAAATTTTAAAAATGTCCTCAAGTATTTTTCTTTCTTAAAACATTAAGATTTCAAACTTTCAGCTTATATTATGCAAATATAAAACATTTCATTTATTCTAAAAATATGAACTACTTATTTAAATTACAAAGCAAAATACATGAATACATATAAATTCAATGGCCAAATTAAATGAAAAAAAAAAAACTCTAAATATTACCAAAACCAAAAGTTCTCTGTGATCATCCCCATTATCTTACTTCCTTGACAGTGACAACCACTCTTCTTCACTTTTTATTATTACCTAGCTTTTAGTTTTAAAATGAACGTGTATGTATGTATATATATATTTTAGGAATATATATATATATATTCCTAAAACTTTTCTTTTAATACATTTACTTTTTAAAATTTTGGACATTGTAAATATGATGTCAAGATGTTTACCCTCTATTTATTTGTGCTTTTAAAAAAACATTGTGCTTCTAACATTCTCTCTTCATTTATATTTCAGCACTCTGTAATGTCACGATTTGTAGTAGTTTTTTTAATGCATAATTAAATTGTTCATTTTCTATTACAAACTATGCTTCTTTGAATGTTATTTTACATATCACTAAATGCACATCACAAGACTTTGATAAGACATAGGGTACACATAGCTCAACTTTAAAATATAACAACTTGTTTTCATAATTTAATTTTCATATTTCCATATTGGTCTTAGTAACAGTACATAGTACTCCAGGTCACATGTCATTGCTAACTTTTTAAATTGTTAGACGTTTAATATTTTCTACCAATATAATGCAGATGGCTAACATTTTTTATTTTTAGCACATCTGGAATGGTTTGCAGTAGATTGTGTAAGGTAGGGATCTTTAAAAATATATAGACACCTTATTTTTCACAGTGTTTTAAATGTATGCTCTCCATTTATCTTCTATGACTCCCTATGATACAATAAATTTTCATACATATGGATTTCTTTCTGTGTTCTTTATTGTAATCACTAGTCAATATTCAGATTTCTTCATTAGTAAGATTTCCTCCCTAAATTGCACGGATGTATGCTTACTTGATACTTCTTTAGGAATGGTTTAACCCTTTTTATTATGGTTTATTCTTCAAGAATTTTTCAACTAGCCCTTCACTTTAATTGATAATGTTGCTGAAATATTATTTGGAATCACGTTGTACTTGCAAACAAATTGTGTAAAAATTATATTTTATTTGAGTCATCTCATACATTGGTAACACTATGTATTTACATTGTTTAAAATATTTTAATGATATTTTATAGTTTTTTATAAAAGAGTATCGGCTGTTACATATTTTTTTCAAAGGGCCTTCCGTGTTATAAATGATTTACTTTAAAAAATAATTTTAAGTGACTTCTGCAATGGTGAGGAAATGCAATTAAATTTTACATTCTGATCCTGTATTCGGCAACTCTGTTTTTTTTTTTTAATTAGTTGTCATAATTTGCCATTTTATTTATTTGCATGTCTATTCCTTATACATTTAAAAAAATGTTGTCTTTGACTTGTCTGGTTTTTTTCTTCTTGCTATGGCCTCTAATAAATTGTTACCTTGTTATCTAGAATTAGGGACACTGGGCAGCACTGTATTTTATAACATTTTAAATTAAATACGACTAAATTTTTATTTATAAGTCTTGACCATAGGATATGAATTCATTCTTGAATTCTAATTGAAATTGTAATTGAGTCTGTGAATGGAATTTATCTAGCATGCCTCTAGCATTACTGACATGAACAAAAACATAAAAAAATGGAAAAAAAAATTCGCCATCATAAGTCTTTTGTTACAAAAAGTTAAAAAAACTAAATGATAAACTTTTAAATATTAACTTGTGCAAGGAGATACAATGATAAATTTTAAACATTAACTTGAACAGGGAGGTACAACATTAACACTATTCTTAAAAGCATTATTATTTTATTCTTTTTATGTGCAACTTTGCAGTGTTAATGCTATCATCCTTCAGAAAAATTAAGCATTCAAAACTAATGTCTGATAATCAGATTGCAGATAACAGTCTGGTGAATTTTTAGTTTGAATTCAGAATAAACAGTATAATTATCTCTGAAGAAATAAATATCATATACATGATTATCCTGAAAGAAAATTGATGAACATATGATAAAGTAATTGGACTTATCTGCAACTTATTTTTAGCTTTAGTGTAATGAGTCCCTTTGAAAATTGTAAATTGTTCCTTTTTTCACTGGAGAAAATGTAGGACTCAGCATCAGACTGTTTCCTGTGTTAATTCTCATTGAATCTCAAGGGAAATCAAAAGACATTCCAACCATTGAATAAATCACACATTTTTTCAATCTTCTTAACCAAAAAAGGAAAAAAATCCACACATGATGTCAGCAACAGAAATGAAAATAGAGTGAATCTATTTTACTACATTCTTAGTTTACAAGCTACTATTTGCATTTTTCTTAGTAACTCAAAGAAGATTATTAGAGTAAAATATTAGTATTCAGAAGTTAAATATTATATAAATGACTCACTCAAGAATTTTTCAATCTAAGAAGCAATGAAACATGTTTATCAAACTAACTGAGAGTTTTTAACTTCCATTTTAAAATCTAGCTAAATACACATATTTAATTATACTTTTATTCAAAAAACATGTATTGAATGTCTGCTATCTGAAAAAAACTGTTCTAATCACCTGGCCAATAATTGTAAAGAAGTGCATTCTAAAAAAAAAAAATTAAGAAAAAAAAAGTGTAAGTAGGAATTTGTGAAAGTTACAACTCCATCTTGAATGCTAATCCATCATGTTAACTTCTGTTTGACTCCAGTTCTTTGAAGGCCTTTAAGATTTCATGTTCACCTATTGTTTCTTATCTAAGAGTGGTATTTACTGTAAATTTTGCCCTTAGTTCGAACAATGTTGATGTTACTGTACTTCAGTTGTCCTACACATAGGCCCCTCAGATTTGATTGTTAAAATCAATTAAGTATATTTAAAGAAAATAAGACTTAGATGTGAACTTAACAGTTTTAAGATTTTAAAATGTAGTTTTAATGATTGGATAAACTTTGAGTAAATTTTTTTTGTAAACAGAATCCACCTTCAAGAGCATAAAAATACATCAATAATTATCTTCAACTTCCTGGTTTGCAAGAAAATGTTATATATCTTGTCTTGTAGCTCCTAATGAGTCACAAATTTCCATTTTGAATGCACATTGGTAACCTTTGGAAATGGGCATTTATTCAAAGGATATAAAATCAATATCAAAGGTATATCCATATCTCCATATTAATTGCAGCATTATTCACAAGAGCTAAGATGTAGAAACAATCTAAATCTCTGTTGACTAATAAATATATAAAAATATTGTGATATAGCGGAGTGTTAGTCAGTCTTATAAAAATAACAAAATCCTGCCATTTACATCAACATGGATGAAACTTTAAGATATTATGCTAAGGGAAATAAGTCAGAATTAGGAAAAAAAAGCATAATCTCACTTACATTTGGAATCTCAGAAAAACAGTTGTACTCATAGTAACGGGGAATAGAGTGGAGGTTACCAGTGACTAGGGTGAGGGAAAAGAAGAGATATTGGTCAGAGAATATAACCTTTCAACCATAAGATGAATACATTCTGGAGACCTAATGTCTCCAGATGTACAACATGCTAACTATAGTTAATAATAATGTATTACAGATTTAAGTTTGCTAAGAAAGTGGATCTCAAATGTTCTCAACACACACACAAAATAGAAACTATGTGAGATGATGGATATGCTAATCAGATTGATTACAGTATTTACTTAACACTGTATGCATATACCATACATCATTTTTTACAGCCTTATTATGGGTAATTATTTGTGAATAATACCTCATAAAAGTATAAAAAATGATAAAAGAGAAGGTAGATTCACAATTGATCTAAATTAGGAACAAACAATGTTTATCAATTGATGATACATCCATAAAATGGAGTAATACTTTGAAATAAGAATAAAATTTAAAAACTACTGATAACAGCAACAACTTGATTGAATCTCAAAACATCACTAAATAAAAAGCAGACACACAAGGCTATGTGATGATATATGATTCCACTTGGATCACATTCTGGAAAAGGCAAAAAATGACAGAAATCATATCACTGCTTGTTCTTCAGTTGTTGTCAGGGAGTGATCATCTGAAATACACACTATTAGCAAATTTCCAGTACAGAATACAATACTATAAACTGCTATACATATATCTTTAGAGTTATTCATCCTACATAATTGGAACTTTGTACTCTTTGACCAATATCTCACCACTTTCCACATCCCATCACTGATAACCACCATTCAATTCTTTGTTACTAGGAGTTCAAATTTTTTTATTGAATATTTTTAATTTAAAAGTTAGAGAATTCCACATATAAGTAAATTTATGCATATTTTGATTTCTGTGTCTGAGTTATTCAACTTAGCATAATATCCTCCATGTTCATCTTTGCTGTTGGAAATGGCAGGTTATCCTTTTTAAAAGATTAAATGTTATTCTGTTTATATACATATATAACAGCTATACCAATTTGTATGTCCAACAACAAGGTATAAGAGTCCCATTTTTTCCATAATCTTAGCAACACTATTATACTTTTTTTCTTTTGATAATAGTCATCCTAGTAGGTATGAGGTAATAACACATCATGGTCTAGAATTGCATTTTCCTGATGAAATGTCAAACATCTTTTCATGTACCTGTCTGCCATTTATATCTTTCTTGGAGAAGTACCTGTTCAAGTTCTTTACCTATTTTTTAATCAGGTTATATTCTTTAACAATTTATTTATGCTATTAAGTTGTATGAGTTTCTTCTAAATTAATATGTTATCAAATATATGGTTGCAACTGTTTCCTTCATTCTGTAGGTAGCCTTTTTGTTGTTGTTTTTGTTATTGATTGCTTCCTTTGCTGTTCAAAACCTTATTATTTTCCTTGCTAAATTTTATTTTTGCAAAAACATTGTAGATTAATCTCATTTATTTATTTATTTATTCACCTTTAAATTTTTTATTTTAAAAGTGTGAGGTACAATTCAGTGTTAGGTATACAAATATTCATTTTGTAGGTACCCTTGTTGATGAGGTGTGCCTCCCACTTTCCTAGGCAGATTCCCACTACTACTAATGCCACCTCCCTGCCCCTTACACTCCCAGAGTTTCCTGCTACTATCAATCCTTTTCTTTTGTTTTTTTTTTTTGAGTTGGAGTCTCGTTCTGTTGCCCAGACTGGAGTGCAGTGGCCGCTCCCAGCCACCGCAGCCTCAACCTGCTGGGCTCTGGCTATCCTTCCACCTCAGCCTTCCAAGTAGCTGGAACTACAGGCGTGCGCTACCACGCCCAGCTAACTTTTTGATTTATTGTAGAAATGAGGTCTCGCCAAGTTGCCCAGGCGGGTCTCGAACCCACGGGCACAGGCAATCCACTCACCTCAGCCTCCCAAGGCACGGGATTACAGGCTGAGCCACCGAGCCCGGCGATTTTCTCTTTATGGCTGCATAATGTTCCATTGTGTATATATGTACAACTTTTTTTATCCAGTCCTCTTTTGATGGGTAGCACAACTGGTTCCATGTTCTTGCTAATGTGAACAATGCTGCGATAAACATACATGTGCAGGTATCTTTTTTATAGAGCGATTTGTGTTTTTCCAGGTATATTCCCAGTAGGAGGATTGCAGGGTCAGATGGAAGGTCAATTTTTAGAACTTTTAGGAATCGCCACACTGTTTTCCACAGAGGCTGTCCTAGTTTACACTCCCACCCTTAGTGTAGAAGTGTTCCCCTTTTGCCACATTCTCTTCAGCATCTGTTATTTTTTGAGTTATTGATGATGGCCATTCTGACTGGAGCTAGGTGGTATCTCAGTGTAGTTTTAATTTGCATCTCCTTGATGATGAGTGATGCAGAACATTTTTTCATGTATCTGTTGGCTACCTGTATGTCTTCTTTTGAGTACTGTCTATTCATATATTTTGCCCACTTTGTAATAGGGCTGTTTGCTTTTTTCTTTTCAGCTCCTTTGAGTTCCTTGTAGATTCTAGATATTAGGCCTTTGTCAGACAGAGTTGGCAAGTAGTTTTTCCCAGTCTGTGTGCTGTCTCCCTCCTCCCTTGTTGGTTTCTTTGGCTTTACAGAAGCTTGTCAGTTTGATGAGGTCCTACTTGTTAATTTTATGTCTTATGGCATGGGCACTTGAGGTTTTGATCAGAAATTGGTTGCCAATTCCAATTTCCATAAAAGTCTCTTCTGCATTTTCTAAGCTTCTTCTAGTTTGAGATTTTACATTGAGGTCTCTGATCCATTTAGAATTGATTTTTATGTATGGAAATAGGTAAGGGTCCTGTTTTAATCTTCCACTTATTTAATTTTGCTTTTGCTGCCTGATATTTTGATGTCTTATCTACAAAATAATAATAATAATAATAATAATTCCTTGCCAAGGCAAATTTCAGGGCTATATTTACATATTAGTTTCTTCTAGGAGTTTTGTTTCAGGTTTTACATTTAATTCTTTTATTGTTTTTATTAGTAGAGGTGGGCAATTCATTATTTGCACATGAATATCCATTTCTTCCCACACCATTGAAAAGTATATTCTTTCCCAATTGTGTAATCTTGACACCCTTTTCAAATATTAATTGACCGTATATGTGTAGGTTTATTTTTGAGCTCTTGATTCCATTCTATGGTCTAGTACCTGTTTTCATGTCAGTACCATACTATGATGACTATAACTTTGTTAATACTTTAAGATTAGGAAGTGTGATTATTCCAACTTTGGTTTTCTTGGTCAAGATTGTCTCAGCTATTTGGGATCTTTTGTGGTTTCACACAAAAGTAAGAATTTTTTTGTATTTCTGTGATGAATGTCATTGGAATTTTTATAGGGATGCTATCAAATCTATAGACTGCTTTGGGTAGTATGAATATTATAATAGTGGGTATGCTTCCACCTGCATTTTAAGTTCAGGTATAGCCAGACACCAGACTCTGCAATGAAATATGGCCTCTGACATTTTTTAGTAGTTGATCAGGACCACTGGCTGATACTGCAATTGAGCTGGATCACTGATGGTATCTCAGAAGCAAAAACTGTTGTGTTTCATCAGGGTAGTTGTTGGTAGTTATATGTCAGTAGGGGCAGTAACCTGTGCCCTGCAATAGGCTTAAGTTGCATGTTGATCTGAGGCTAGGAAGGGTTTCTGTTCAGGTCCAGATACGATGCTTGATGGCTAGGTGGAATTATAGTTTGGTTATCCATGTAGCCAGGGACTTCGGCTGGTCACCAAGCCTGAATGGGGTCACCGTTCAAACTCACTGGTCAAGAGACTGGTCAAGAGGCTGTGCTCTGAGTTCACCAACTTGACTCCCTGCGTGGGCACAGGGATTTAGGCTAGGCTAGGCTGCTATAACAGATTACTGGTCAGGGATTCAAGCAAGGCAGAATTGTTGACCATTCTTCCGCACCACACAGGGACACTGGCAGGGCTCCCAGTTATGCAAATCGCTGGTCTCATTGGTTGGGTGGCTGCTGCTGTCAAGCATACAGTATCACTGCCAAGGTCTGCTAGCTGACACTGTGAGCCCCTTATTGTTGCTAATTGTCCTCAGGTGGTCTAGTCCTACAATTCTCTCAGTGTTCCTCCTGAGAAAGATGTGGGCCTCCCAGAAAGTGTTTCAGAACACTGGGAGGCTGAAGTTCTGCCTTAGGCCCTCCTTTTCCACTGGTGAAGCCTTAAGCCCAGGGAACTCTCTGTGTGTGGTTCTGTCTACCTGTGGAAGGGTTGATGCTGCCAAAATAAAACCATTCCTCTTCTCATGTAGCTTTTTCCTTTGTTGTTTAATAGGCTGCTTCAGCTTCACCTCTGCATTCTTAGATTTTCACAAGGCGTTTTTTTTTCTGAGGATAACTACTGGTTGGCATTTGTAAGAGGGTGATTGAAGTCAGTGACATTTTATCCTGCCATCTTGCTGACACCTCCAGAGTGTAGTTCTCAAAGGTATGATACTGGGTTCTTTACGAGTCAAGATTTTAATTGGTATTATGCACAATATTACAGAACTTTCTTAAGATACACTTTACCAATTGTGAAGCTTGTAAGGTTAGAGTCACTAAAAGATACACACATAGCCGGGCTCGGTGGCTCAGCCTGTAATCCCACGCTTTGGGAGGCTGAGGTGAGTGGATTGCCTGAGCCCGTGGGTTCGAGACCCCCCTGGGTCAATAAATCAAAAAAATAAATCAAAAAAATTAGCCGGGCGTGGTAGCGCGCGCCTGTAGTTCCAGCTACTTGGAAGGCTGAGGCGGAAGGATCGCCGGAGCCCAGCAGGTCGAGGCTGCGGTGGCTGGGAGCAGCCACTGCGCTCCAGTCTGGGCGACAGAGTGAGACTCCTACTCAAAAAAAAAAAAATAAAATTAAATTAAAAAAAGATACACACATACATGGAAACATATGCATATATACATACATATATTATAAGTGACTACAATTAAGTTAAAATGAAACCAGATAAGGATTAGGTAGCTAGGTATTAATTGTTTTGATTGAAAATTGTGTTTAAATTGATTTGTCCACTTATTGCACTTTCTAATATTTTGTCTTGGAAAATCATTTAACAGTTTCAAGCTTTGCTTGCTTCACCTAAATAAATGGGGGAAATGATAATTTCAACCTCCAAAACTAATGTAAATTATTTTTTGAGAATCAAAATGCAAATCCTATGCATAATTTAGTACTTGGTGTATTATGAGTTTCCTATACAAAAGACACCCATGTATAGACACCAAATGTGGTTTATTTCATCTTATCTTATTTGTGAATTTAGATGTTGAAAATCTATAGTTTTATCTCCTTGTAGATTAAGAATCACAAATAATAATTTCAAAAAGCTGACACAATTTAAAAAGCACAGAGGAAAACTTGCGTATTTTATTCACTGTTCTTTTTCCTAGGGATATAGTATATCTGTAAACATTGTATAAAGAATATTAATTAGTGTCCCCTTCACATTAATTTCAATCAAGAATAGAATTAGATTATAAGTTAAATTATTTTCAAAGAGAGGGACAAACACATACAAACACACACACACACACACACACACACACAGAATGACAAAGATATTAAAGTTTGTGGGAGGTCATTGTTGTAGATTAACCTCCTGCACTAGGCCCCAGCTGATGAGACAAAACCAGAGTGGAGTCATTTGTGCTAAGTAGCAGGTCACTGACCTGAACTTTGAAACAGTCTTGTTTTTTATGTAAACAGAAGATTCCAGTCAACCAGTGTCAACATTATAAAAAAAAAAAAAACTCTGTTTTATTTCTATTAGGAAAGTAACCTTGAAATGACCAAACTGATTTTTGTTTCCTGTTTCTTCTTCCTTCTGTGTATAAAATTGAGTTCCTCTGCTCAATTTGTTGTAACACCCATTCTACGTTATAGAATTAGGTGCTGCCTCAGGCACAAGAAAGGGAGCAACAGACACTGGACACTGCTCAAGGAAGAGGGCTGGATAAAGGATACAAAACCACCCACTGGGCATTGAGTACCATGCCCACTATGGAGGGGAATGCTTAGCAGAAGCCTACTCCTTGCTTTCATGCAAAACATTTTATGTAACAAATACTCACATGTCCCTCACAATTCAAAAGCTAAAAATAAAAAAATAAGGTGCTGACTGATTCTAGAATTGCAAATAAAAGCCAACGAGATTTTAAAAATACTTCTTGGTAATTTTGCCTTTTGGCAGGGGAAAGAAATAATTGGGTAGTGGGCTATGTATCCAATGGAAGTAATCTAAAATATGCAGAGAGATAGGCAATGTAAATAGCCAATTAAAATAATTCCTCTGACTTTGGCAAAAGATTTAAAAATAACATAAAGGCCAGAAGCTATAAACTAAACAGGTCACTGACCTGAACTTCTAAGCTTCTCATAATGTCTTGATGTCATACACTTGTTTTTAATTTTGTTTTTGAGATTCAAGTTCCTGCCTTCAGAGAATTGACTCCACAATGATTACCTATTGTCTAGTCCACATGATCACCCAATCTGCTTGAACAAAAACAAATAAAAGGGCAGCAATATGTATTTAATCAGAAAGTGTCTCAAAATATATCAACAGGTAGTTCAACTTTTTATTACCTTTTAAACAGAAATTTTCTTCCCTTTTTTTAACCTTCTTGTGAGAACCCCAGATGAAGAAGAAAATAATAGACTACCTAAGTTAAGCCTACCTGGGAAGGAAGTTGTAAGAACTTGTTACTGTTATTCACTGCAGTCTACAGGTACCTTGTGTGCTACTTCATAGCATTAATTTGATAGTGTACTTTGTAACTAGAATAACTTGAAACATTATAAAGTAATTCTAAAGGATATGATTGATGTCCAAATAGTGGTTATTTGAAATGATCATTATTTTTTGCTGCTTTGAGTTATACCATAGCTATTCTAAAGGATAGAATGTAAGAATTTTGGAGTTAAAGAATATACAGAGTGGTTTTGAGGAACTAATGCATTTGAATTAAATCCATACACTCTTTCAGAGAATAGGAGAACTTCACTGGGAATATTTCTATGTTTTGCATTCTGGATATAGGCTAGTATAGAAATAATAGAACACTGCATTTGTAGATAATAAACTTAAAATAGTGATTTCAGAAACTACAAACCAGATTCAATATAGACAATTTTTCATTAAATGTGAATGTTTATAGATTTGCTCCCTCATTTTATTATTGCTCCAGTCACTCTAGTTATTATGTTAGGTTATTCAAGATTGTTGTCTACCTGTAATTACTCTTACTTACATTTCTACTTCTTTTTTTCATATAAACATTTGGAAGGAGAAGTATTTGCACCTCATACAGAGCTTAAATATAATATATACGCAATAAATGAAAAGAAACAATCATACCTTACTGACTGAGTTCATCCTTTTGGGATTAGCAGACACAGTGGAACTACAGATTATCTTCTTTTTGCTTTTTCTTATGATTTATACACTTACAGTTATGGGGAATGTTGGAATGATCCTCTTAATCAGAGTTGATTCCCGACTTCACACACCCATGTATTTCCTCCTGGCTAACCTGTCCTTTGTGGATGTGTGTTATTCATCCACTATCACCCCCAAAATGCTGCTAGACTTACTCTCAAAGGAGAAAACTATCTCCTTTGCTGGCTGCTTCCTGCAGATGTATTTTTTCATTGCTTTGGCAACAACTGAATGCATCCTCTTTGGGCTAATGGCCTACGACCGTTATGTGGCCATATGTCACCCACTACTTTACTCCCTGATCATGTCCAGGACAGTCTGCTTTAAAATGGCAGCTGGGGCTTTTGCAGCAGGGATGCTGAACTCCATGGTCAACACAAGTTATGTGAGCAGTTTACCATTCTGTGGCTCCAATGTCATCCATCACTTCTTCTGTGACAGTCCCCCAATTTTTAAGCTCTCATGCTCTGACACACACCTGAAAGAAAGTGTCTTTACCACTTTTGCTGGTGTGAATATGGTTGGGGCTCTGCTGATTATACTCACCTCTTATTCCTACATTCTCTTCTCCATATTCCGTATGCATTCAGGAGAGGGGAGGCACAGAGCTTTCTCCACGTGTGCCTCTCACCTGACAGCCATAATTCTGTTCTATGCCACCTCCATCTATACATACCTGAGACCTAGTTCCAGCTACTCTCTGAATCAGGATAAAATTGCTTCTGTGTTCTACACAGTAGTGATTCCCATGTTGAATCCTCTGATCTACAGCCTCAGGAATAAAGAAGTAAAGAAGGCTTTAAGGAATGTGATTACAAGGAAAAGAGTCCCTTCATTTCTACAATTAACAAACTTTCTGAACTAAATGGTGTATTCATTTCACTCTCAATGTACAGTTAAGAGTATATTTTTTCATTAGAATATTTTCTAAGCAAACACATTATGTCCACGCTCAAGGATTCATTTCTATTTAGGCATGCAATAAATTGTTAAGCTGATAAAAGATGCAAACTTCACTTTGTATTCATTGTATATCTTTATTGGACCCACAAAATAAGGATTATTTGTATTACAATATTATCTAGAAAAAGAAACAGATTAAGTGTTTCGAGATTAAAGTTACATTTTATGAAACTAGACATGTGGAATGATGTTATTATTCATCCGCTTTTGTCCATTTGCATTATTTTTCACTTCTGATTTTGAGATTGTTAAACATTACATAGGTCAAAGATGCTTTAAATGTAAAATATAGTTATCATTCTTATATATTGACTTATAGCAAGGAAAGATGCTTACATTAAATTTCAGGCCTATAATTTGAATAGAATCTCTAAACTCCCCATCTTTTATTTATCTCCCCTTCATACACACATACACAAATACACACACACACATTAAAAAATAAGTGTGAGTTTGTGCTAAAGCATGCTACCAAGAAAATTATCTGAAAAGTATCTATAAATTGCAGTTCTCCATCCCTTCACCTCAAAATGTCCCAGCCCGTTTTCTCCCCTTTTCTCCCTCAGATTACAAACACACACAAAGACTTGTGCACACACACTAAAAGGCTGCAAAAAATTTTAATCAGTACATAGTTCCTATATGATAGGTGAGCACTCAAAGGAAGAATCTGACACACATTCTTCAAAATAGGGTCTTGGGATTCCTGCTCTCCAAAGTCGATCAGGCTGGGCACGGTGGCTCACTCTGTAATCACAGCACTTTGGGAGGCTGAGATGAGAGGATTGCCTGAACCTGGAAGTTCAAGACCAGCCAGGGCAACTTGGTGAGACCTCATCTCTACAATAAGTCACAAAAACTAGCCAGGCATGGTGGTGTGCATCTGTAGTTCCGGCTACCTGAAAGGCTGAAGGAGAAGGATCACCCGAGCTCAGCAGATTGAGGCTGAGTGTCACTGCACTCCAGCCTGAGTGACAAGAGTGAGACTCCAACTTAAAAAAAGTCTATCAATTGCTATTAATGAATAATTGAAAATAGACTTCATATTAAAGCTAAGCATTAAGAATGTGGTAGTAGATAGGGAGTTGGATTGGTAGTACTCTGGAGGAAACTGAGTGAAAGCCATAACTTGCTAAAAAGCCGCTTTTCTCAAGGGAAATTTCCCATTGCTCTTGCCCTTGGTCTTGGCTGAAGTTGCACCAATGACAGTGGTGATGCTCACATCATTTGGGCTGTGCACATAACATTATGGCCTGTCAAAAAAGGTTATATTGCTCAACTAGATTTTCCCCAATGATCCATGTAGGTGACTTTGTGCAGACAGATGTTTCTGAAATCTTTGGTGTTGTCAATGCACCTGTGGACCATGTTCCCACCCTGCAGGACCACAGTGGTTAGCCAGACTTGGAGGTTTATATCAAGCTGTTCTCAGAGACGTTTTACTCTTTCAGTAAGTGTCTCACCTATAGTCTCCTATACCAGACACTGTTAGTTCACTGGATTCTCTCCACTTTCCCTGTTATAGTGTATTTCAATGGAATGATATGTGAGACCAAAATATTGTGCAATGAATGCTAATATTACATTTATTTCCATGTGAAACTTAGAAATAGCAGCAACTTTTAAGAAATGAAATTTAGTTATTTTGGTATTTGGATTCTAGACATAATTTGAGCCATGATCTCTCCTCTCTAATACATTTTTTACCTAACCAATCTCATTTACAATGTCTACAAATATTTATGACTTAGGAGAGTTCTTATCACTTATTGATGTTGCTTTGTTTTTAATTAAATGAATGTGTGCTTCTTATGTAAATTGTAATTACTTATTCTACTATCATATTGCAATAAAATATTTGTTAAATATATATTCTTGCTTATTGTTCTCAGTACATTTGTGTAAACAAATTTTCAAATGTTTTTATTTTATTTAACTCAAAAGAAATTTAACATGTATAAGCAATTAGAAACTGATCATTATTATTTAAATATGATATTTATCTTTGTATCTTCTTTCTTTAGATGTATTAAATACTTCTTTATAAATGTAGTATTTTAACCTCTTTGGTATACTAGTAACTGTATTGTCAATGTTTTAAATTTTTTTATATATTTCCTTTATGTAGATGTTTTGTGTTACCATGTTCTCAAAATACATAAATATCAACAAATTTTTTTGTTCAATTGGTTTTCTGTAATTTATTTATTTAAATTTGTAAAGAGAATTTGATATATACGTTATTAGAGTATGCTGGGCAAAATATTCAACAGTGATTCGGTAAGACTAAGCAGAGATTAGTTTACAAAACATGTGAATGTCCAAAAGTTGGAAACGTAAGCAAACAAACTGGAAGGAATGAAGAGATTGAGATTCAAGGATCACATGTATCTAAATAAACAACCAAACCATTAATAGATTTTCTCCATTAAAGCAGAAAATGCAGAGAAATTGTTGGTCATTAGTATGTAAAACAAATTTCGTTTTTAGCTCACTTAAGTATAGAAGAATAAGCCCAAAGTAAAGTTCACTAGTATATTAAGATGGAAAGTCAGACATTTTGAAAACAATAATTAGACAAAGTCTAGTACTTAGGTTGATGAAGTAATAATCCTGTTATCTTCACATCATCAGTCTGATAAATTATAGTGTGTTCATCTATATGCAACTTGTTTCAAAGTACAGAGGTAAACACAAATTATGTCAAGAATGTAATACTGAAATGGCCTGATGTCTAGATGAAAAATCAAATAAAATGTAGTTGAGTTGTGAGGATATGTATTCTGTAGAACACACAAATAACTTATAAGCTTTATTAAAAATATATAAATTGTATGTGTAATATAATTTTTTGACATCAGAAAGCAGAAATATGGTCGCTTATTGCTAAACTCAGTTGCAATTTACTGCTTTGGTTAGAAAGTTGGTATGTACTATTTATGATTATCTTTAAAATTTGTGATTTTAATATAATTGTGAATACACTGCTTATATAATTAAATCATCCCTAAGCCACAGAGGAATCCCTGGGATATTTCAACTATTAATAAAATTATTTCCCCTGTATTTGCTACTAAAACATGTGGTGATGTATATCTCAAGGGATTCCAGGCAATTTTGAGGTATTGTAATCTAGAGATCTGTATTAAAAAAAATCTTTGTCAAAATAACTGAGTTTCTGAATTGGACTCCAAATTCCAGACCCTTAAAACTGTGTGATTATTCTGACTATGTGTTGCAAAACAAATATATAAAATGTATTTATTAGCTAAGTTTCTTTTAAGAGCATGCATTTTTCTTAATATACTAGTAATAGAAGCAAAAATACAAATAAATGTATAGATTTGGTAATGTTATAGGAACAGAAGATTTATTTATTTTGGAAACAGAATGCTTGTAAATAGCACAGAAAAATGAAATAAAGATTGAAATTTTGTTTTTCAAATCATAACGTCACCATGCCCATCCCTGTGTTACAGAACAGGATTGTGTGTCACAATTATTAAAAAAACTAGATTTGGAAAGGAAAATTAGATTTGGTGTTAGTCAAAGGAAACAAACAACACATTTAAACAAAGATCAAACGAAAAACACATGTATGTAAGGCTGATTACAGCAAAATAACTTTGTCATCCCAAAGTAGGACATAATAGAGCCAACTAACTTGGACTTCCAGAATGGTGCCAATGAGATCAGCAGCAAAGTGACAAGCACCAAGTTTTATTTCTACTTTCTTTTTTAAAAAAAATTGTTATAGCTATACAATGATCGTACATATTTATGAAGTGCATGTGATATTGCATGTGATATTTTTATAAATGCATAGAAGGCATAATGTTGAAATTTGAGTATTTAGGATACCACTTCAAATGTGTCATTTTCTTATGTGAAAAACATTTTAACTCTTCGAGTTATTTAGAAATAAACAGTAAATTATTGTTAGCTATAGTCAATTTACTGTGCTATCAAATAGTAGAACTTATTTCTTCTGTTTAACTGTATGTTTATTACTGATTAACCAACCTCTTTTTTTTTTTTTTTTTGACTTGGCATCTCACTCTGTTGCCCAGACTGGAGTGCAGTGGCACACTCCCAGGCATGGCAGCCTCAACCTGCTGGGCTCCGGCGATCCTTCTGCCTCAGCCTTCCAAGTAGCCAGAACTACAGGCATGTGCTACCATGCCCGGCTAATTTTTAAAAAATTTATTGTAGAGATGAGGTCTTGCCAAGTTGCCTGGGTGGGTCTCAAACCTGCATGCTCAGGCAATCCACTCACTTCGGACTCCCAAAGTACGGGGATTACAGGCTGAGCCACCAGGCCTGGCCTACCAACCTCTCTTAATCTTCTTCTCCACACTTCCCAGATTCTGATAATTTTTGTTCTACTCTACCTCAGTAGGATAAATTTTTTATCTTCCATGTATGAATTAGAACAAGTAATGTTTACCTTTCTGTGTTTATATAATTTCACTTAACATAATAACCTCTTGTTCCATCCATGTTGCTGCAAATAACAAGATTTATGGCCAAATGTATTCCACTGCTTGTACATACTGCTTTCACACTGATGAAAACTTAAGTTGACTCCATATCTTGGCTATTGTGAACAGTGCTGCAATAAATCTGAGGCTCAAGTATCTCTTTGATTACCGTTTTCTTTTCAAAGGGGTAAATACCAAGTAGCTATTGCTGAAGCATATGGAAGCTTGATTTTCAGTTTTATGAGAAACCTCCAAGTTGTTTTTCATAATGGCTGTGCGAATTTATAATCCCATCAATAGTGTATAATTGTTCCCTTTTTTCTGCATCATTGCTAGTATTTTTAACTTTCTGGTAATAGTCATTCAAATTAGGTTGAGATAATATTTTATTGGGGCTTATTTTATTCACTTATTTATTGCCATATTATCTTTATTTTTGTGGTTTGAAATGAAATTTGCAATACTTCTAAAGTATGCAAGTATATTAAGCAAATATTGCCAAGTATAAAGATAGACATGGAAAGTAGTGCAGTAATTGTAGAGAAATTCAATAACCCAATTACAATAGATTATTCAGAAAAAAAAATCAATAAAGAAAGAGCTGAGTGGAACAAATTATAGAACAAAAAGACCTAAAAGACACACTCAGAATATTCTGTCCAACAGTAAAAACATAAACATTCTTCCTGAATACAAAGCATTCTTCATAATAGATCAGAAGTTGAGTCATAACACAAATATTAATATTTTTAAAATTATTGAAATTGCACCAAGGACTTTTTCTGACCATAATAGAATAAAATTAAAAATCAATTAAAGCAAGAAAACCTAATTCACAAATATGTGGAAACTAAATAACACAATCTTGAACAATCATTAAGTCCAAAAGAAAATAAAATACTGACTAAAAAATATTTTAGGCCAATGAAAATAAAAAGACAGCATACTAAAATTTATGAGATATAGTGAAAGTGGTACTATGAGGATAGTTTATAGAAATAAATGCTTTCATTAATAGAAAAGGAAGCACTGTCAAATAAACTACCTGTGTTATACCTTAAAGAAACTAGAAAAAGAAAAAAAAAACCAACCGCCAAATTAGCAAAAGTAAACTAAAAAGTTTAGAGGAAAAATAATTCATCAGATACAAAAAAAAATTAAATTAAATTTAAAAAGCTAAGATTTGGTGAAAAATAAAATTGACAAGCCTTTAGTTGGACTAACTACAGAGAAAAAAAGAAAAAAGAGCCTAAAATAGTATCAGAAATGAAAGAGAAGCATTAAAATGGATGCCTCAGAAATAAAAAGATTCATCAATGACTATTATGGCTAACTAACTGTCAATATACAGTATAAACTAAAAGAACTAGATAAATTGTGGGAACATAAAGTCTACAAAAACAAAATCAAGAGGAAATAGAATATTGAAAAGGTAACACAAATATACACTTTAAATAAATAATATAAAATCTCCCCACAAATAAAAACCTAGGACCAGATGGCATCATAGTAAATTCTATTAAACATTCAAAAATAATTAATCTTTATTAAACTGTTCCAAAAAATTAAAAATTGGGAATACTTTCAAACTAATTCTATGATGCCAGATTTATCCTGATACCAAACCAGACAAAGACTCTACAGGAGAATAATAGGCCAATTCCTATACAAGTACAGATTCTAAAAAATTCTCACTAAAATATTAGAAAATAAAATTCATCAGCATAGTAAAATTATCATATACAAAGACCAAGTGAGAATTATCCCTGTTTTTTTTTTTTTTTTGAGTTGGATTCTCACTCTGTCACCCAGACTGGAGTGCAGTGGCCGCTCCCGGCCACCGCAGCCTTGACCCACTGGGTTCTGGCAACCCTTCCGCCTCAGCCTTCCGAGTAGCCGGAATTACAGGCACGCGCTACCATGCCCGGCTGATTTTTGATTTATTGTGGAGATGAGGTCTCCCCAAGTTGCCCAGGTGGGTCTCAAACCCGCAGGCTCAGGCAATCCACTCACCTCAGCCTCCCAAGGCACGGGATTACAGGCTGAGCCACCGAGCCCAGCTATCCCTGTTTTAAAGATTGGATCAACATAAAAAAAATCAATCAGTGTAATAGAACTCATTAACAGGAAGTATAAAAATCCATATGAATATCTCAATAAATGCAGAAACATATTTTGACAAATTTAATTTCAACAACTATTTATATTTTTAAAAACTTTCATCACTTAGTTTTAGAAGAAATTTACCTTAACTCTTAACTGAATGAAGGATATATATATATA
>CAUYQG010148477.1:0-18313 GCA_963574415.1 Tarsius wallacei
ATAGAACAAATCACCGTTGACTTTCCAAATTTAAATTTAAATGTGTTTAGGTCAAAGGCAACTAAGTCATTTCAACGTTACATGTAGTTTCTTTGGTTGTAGTGTGCAGTGAAGTGCCTCTCAGTGGATTTTAGGTGTCTATGATTCTTTGGTTATTAGGGTTTCCCCTTTGGAGCTTTTCCTAGTTTCTAGGAAACTAGAAACTTGCTTGGTTGAATTTTTTTATTTTCCAGTGAAAGAAATCAGTGAAAATTCATACTGACTTCTTTGATGTTCCTAATTTTTTAAGTAATCAAAAGAGCATGTAGCATGTAAAATAAAAATACCTTCAACAGGCTACCCATAATATATAAGGAGTCCCAAGGCGAATTAGAAAGGTAAAAATCTTAGAAATATGCTATCCAGTTGTGGTGTTATTCTATTCAATTTTTATACAAGTTGTGTCTTTTGTATAAGTGCTAAAACATTGAAGCTGTTGTGTACTGATTAGACATATTTTAAGCAGCAGATTTTCTTTATTCTCTAATGTCCTGTCACTGGTGTCCAATTTTCATATTTTAATCCTTGTTTTAAACAGCAAAAATATGTTTAGTCTGAAACTGGTAAGGTACATAAGTTGTTTCTTCTCCAGAGTGAAGTCACCCTGCTGAGAAATGAAGTGGCACAGCTGAAACAGCTTCTTCTGGCTCATAAAGATTGCCCTGTAACCGCCATGCAGAAGAAATCTGGCTATCATAGTGAGTAATGTTCCATTACCTATAGCCTTAGGCTACATCAGTGAAATACTGCCAATGTGAACTGAGCTACCATTTTAAAAAAAGAGAGACGCAGTTCTAATATTTAAGATTAAATATCAGAATTTCTGTAAGGTTATTGTAGAATGGGGTGGAGAATTATACATTTTTAGAACCCAGAGAGGTTGAGTTTTCCTGTGTCTAGCTTTTTTCTAAGCATTACTATAGATCAACAAAATGGGTTAGCTAGTAATTTGAGATATACTGTAAGTACTGATGATACTGGTGATATTTTATCTTCTCAGAGTAGCACTTTGTCTTAGATTGACAGGGTGGAACACTACTTCCTTCCCAGCCTCCATTCAGTACTGATGAGATTTTTTTAACATGAACTGTGTCTTAACAATTTATACTATCCGTTTAAAGTGTCAGATTCTTTTGTTCTTTCTTCGATAATGTTAGCATTTGTACAATGTTTTTATTGTTGTGAGTCTTTATATTGAGCCTTCTAGTTAGTCGTAAAAATGCTAAAACAGAGCAATATTTAAATTAAATTATCTGCTTGTAAGTTTCCTCCTAAATGTGTTCCCAAAAAAATGAGATTCTTTTGTTTTCAGCATTTTAGAGGTTAATTGTGCTTTTTCCTTTTTGTGATGTCCTTTTTTGATAAGATGCACAACGTTGGAACCAGCTGTTACTCTTAAATAAATGGCCAATTTTGTCCATCGCATACAAATTTGTAACAAATAACAGAGTTGGGAATGCATTAGGCAACATTCATAATATATAACCCCCAGCTTTCATTTTTATGATTTAGTGGTATTTCAGGATATTTGTAAATGTGAAGATTGTTTCAACCATATGTATCCACTTCATTTTAATTTGCCGGTGTCAGTAATTCAAAAGAAAGAAACATTTTGTATTGAATGCAAACAGTTCCTCAGGTGCTCACGATAAAACTTAATGGCCACCATCTTTACTTGTAGTCATTGTAAGCAGTTTCATCAGAATGGGCAATATTTTTTAATTTAGAAGATTCAGTAGATTTAGCAACTCTCAATTGCCATATATATTTAGAACACTGATTTTTGTCAGTTTTGAGCATGTAAATCTCAGTTATTTGATATCTAGTCATTTTGACAGGACAGTGAAACACATTGTGGAGTAAATTGGAACCATATAGAAATATGTTTGGAATTTATATTAACAATGATTGCTGCAGGGATAAGGCCATTATGGATCCCATCTGACTTAACAACATAATTTCCTATAGAAGCTACTGAGTTCAGCATTTGTGCATACATGATTTTTTAAAAATAGAAAGCTCTCTGAATTTCAATGGTTTAAAGAGAAATATACCCATGATACAATTAGAAGGAAATTAACTGATCCCTTAAATTGTATTCAGTTCAAAATCACCAGCAATTTTTAAATCTTTGATCATTTATTGGATAATTCCAACAGTTTTAACTCTGTTATCCAGGTAATATATGCTCAGCAGATACAAGCCAATTTCTCATTTTAACAATTGATTTACAAAGATATTTATATACTGTATACTTAAAGTTAAATTAAGTGACTAAGAATCTAGATTAATATATTTTTAGTGAATATGTATTTTACTAGGTTGTGAGAATATAAGAAATGAATAAGATGTTGTTTGAAAAGATTTCTTTCTTTGTCCTTGTCTAATCATTTAGATAATAAAATTAACTGAAGTATAGTTCTACCATAAAATTAATTTTCTTCAGCTCTTGTAGAAATTTCCAAGTAATTTCTATTTTCAAATTTAAAATTTTGAAAAATAAACCTGACTTCTGATGTTTAATATTTAATAGTCAAGGTAGATACTGAGATTGCCTGAGTAAATATTTGTATCTTGGAAAAATTTATAAATTCACACTCTTTATCGTGTAGCACACAGGAATTATTAATGGTGTGAGTTATAATACTACCTAAATCTTTTAAAACATTTGTGAAAGAAAACTAAGGTTCAGTAGAAATTAAGGAATATTATAAAGTCTTGCAGGTAAAGGTGACAGAACTGAGTTACAGTTATAGGGTCTCTCCTACCCAATTTAACACTGAAAGTCTCGCATCCTAAGAAACCCCTCAGTGCTGGAAAAATCATGACAATTGGTCATCCAAGTAGTTGCATAATATAAAACCTGAATGAAAAGAAGTACATTTTTATTAATAGGGTTCTATGAAGAATAAAGCACACGTGATTTTATTGCTATGGATTCATATTCTCTAGATCTGGGCATAATTAGAGTTTATTGGGCCTTAATTGATCACTAATATTTTCATTATTAAAAAATATGTATGAACCGGGCTCGGTGGCTCAGCCTGTAATCCCAGTGCTTTGGGAGGCTGAGGTGAGTGAATTGCCTGAGCCCACGGGTTCGAGACCCACCTGGGCAACTTGGTAAGACCTCATCTCTACAATCAAAAATCAAAAATTAGCCAGGTGTGGTAGCGCACGCCTGTAGTTCCAGCTACTTGGAAGCTAAGGTGGAAGGATCGCCGGAGCCCAGCAGGTCGAGACTGCAGTGGCCACTGCACTCCAGTCTGGGTGACAGAGTGAGACTTCAACTCAAAAAAAAGAAAAAAGAAAAAACATATGTATGAACATAGGTAGAAAACCATAGAGAATCGTCAGATAGCTGATTTATTTCAGTAAATAGAGCTAAAAGTGACTCTTTGAGTGCAACATGATTTTTTTGTATCTTTCTAGTGCTTGTAATTATACTAGTATCTTCTCCCCTCACCTTCTAGACTGGACATTAGTGCAGATATATCACATTGTAAAAATATTTACACATATATAAAATTTGTAATTACATAATTATAAGTGAGTACTTGCTTCTTTGTACTCATTAAAGATTTGCTTTACCGAATTTTGCAGGTAAACATTTGTCCATTACTGTTTTGTTTTAAGTCATTACCCTTAAGATACATACTTTTACATTTCCTTATACTATTCATCACAGATCATCCTCTTTATTTTTGAAGGCTGGTGTATCCCTAGAACTTAACATTCAGGGAAAGGTCAGCTTGTTGTTCTTTTGAAGTTAAACTGTCTCTGTCGGTGTTTTCTTTTTCTGTTTTTATTGTCTATTTAAATTACTGAATTTCAAATATTATATAACATTTATTATTGTTTGGTCAGGAAAGTGTTCTTTCTGTTTTTAGGTAATTTTACTAATTACCTTTTAAAATTTTTTTAATTGTATCCTGAAGTCAAGTTTTTTTATCCACAGGTATGGTTTTGCATAGAGAAGATGGCATTCCATCTCATTGTTTTTGTTTTTTGTTTTTTTTTTTGAGTTGGAGTCTCACTCTGTCGCCCAGACTGGAGTGCAGTGGCCACTCCCAGCCACCGCAGCCTCGACCTGCTGGGCTCCGGTGATCCTTCCGCCTCAGCCTTCCAAGTAGCTGGAACTACAGGCACGCGCTACCACGCCCAGCTGATTTTTGATTTATTGTAGAGATGAGGTCTCGCCAAGTTGCCCAGGCGGGTCTTGAACCCGCGGGCTCAGGCAATCCACTCACCTCGGCCTCCCAAAGCGCGGGATTACAGGCTGAGCCACTGAGCCCGGCTTCATTGATGTATTTTTAAACGTACTTTTCAAAAATACATGAATTTGAGGCAGATGTTTCAAAAGTCTTTAAGAATTACTATATTGCAGAAAACCTCAAAATGAGGAAATTCTTTGAACTATATTTGTTCTTGCCAGGTGCTCTTCCCTCCATCTTCTGTGTTATGAGTCCTGGGGTGAGTCCTGCTTCATAGGGTCCAGTCTTTTACTGGTGGACTCAGAGTTTGTGGCTGGTCATCAGTGAGCAGACCGGTATAAAATAGACATTCTCAGGTTTGAGGAAAAGCCTGTAGGGTCACTTCTAAAAATACACATATTTTTCAATTCCAAGTGAGAAAGCAAGGTGCAAAAGAATACATTCCAGTGTGATACTGTCTTTAGAATGTTTAAATTAAGTAAAGCTAAACTATATTGTTTAGGAATACATACTCACATGATCAAACACCAGAGGAAAAACAAGGGAATGGTTTAAGAAGTGTCAGAATAGTGATTACTTTTGGCAAGGAGAGGAGTCCCCAGGAAACAGCAGTGTTACTGACCATGTTCTGTCTTTGTTGGGGGCTGGGTTCAGGTATTCATGTTATCATTGTGCTTCATAACTTATAGATACACTATAAATATTTTTGTGCCCATAACAAATTTTTCACTAAGTGAAATTATAGGAGCCTATTCCATTAAAATAAGAAAGACTTAAGAGAGTTGTTCTTCAGGCCTAAATATTGGTAGATTTATTTTCATAAGTATTTGGAATGCCTTGTCCTGAATATCTTTCAATTGCAGTATTTAGAGTTGTATATGGATTTGTATTTGAATCCCAATTAGTTCATGCAACTGTAACAGCTGGTGGCATTTAGAATCTAAATATTGCTTATTCTCATATGTACGCATCATTAGAATCAGGTGTTGTAATCACCCATGGCTGCAGTAGATGGAAAGTCAGCCAGAATAAGTATAGTTCTGGGAAATGCAGAGGGAGTAATTTGTAAGAATTCATTTTGTTTATGCATGTGGTTATAAATTCTTTCTTACCTTTTACTAGGAATGACATGTAGGCCAGCCAGACTGGTTTTGCTAAATGTGTTGCTTGATAAGTGTTTGATTATGTCTGTGAGAGCCTGTCTCTCAAATCCCTACCTCATTTTCTTTCTTAACACCCTTTAGCAAATCTTTCTTCGGTTCTATTCAGTGAGGCACTGGGCACCCAGATGTCTCCTTATGCATGGCCGTGCCTTCCTTTAACCTCTGCAGGTAAAATTGCCTGCTTCATGACCTGTCCTCGATTCCAGTCCTACCAACTCATCTAAAATAGTCAGTTCTGTAAAATACCTGCTGACCTTTTACTCTGCATATTGACTCAGCCTAATGATACATTCTTAGAAGTACTTTGTTTAAGAAGACGAATACTTTTTTCTTTATTCCGTTCAGCGGCTGATAAAGATGACAGCTCAGAAGACATCTCTGTGCCCAGCAGTCCACACGCGGAAGCTATTCAGCATAGTTCTGTCAGCACATCCAATGGCGTCAGTTCAACCTCCAAGGCAGAAGCAGTAGCCACTTCAGTCCTCACCCAGATGGCGGACCAGAGTACAGAGCCTGCGCTTTCACAGATGGTTATGGCTCCTTCCTCCCAGTCACAGCCCTCAGGAAGTTGATTAAAAACCTGCAGTACAACAGTTTTAGATACTCATTAGTGACTTCAAAGGGAAATCAAGGAAAGACCAGTTTCCATTTATGCGAAATCTGTGGTTGTAAATTTTTTTTTTTTACTTGAAATTAAATTTGGCTCTAAAGTTGGTGTAGCAGCAGTTGATGATCAGACTGAACAAGTTTTTAGTCTCTGGAAAAGACTGATTTTGCTTTTTTATAAATATTGTTAGATTTATTAATTTTTCTGTGCTCAATGTGTAAATTGTATTATAATTCATTGTGGTTTATTTCATTTTTATTTTGATGGTGTTTGAATAAATGGGGGTGTTACTGAATCTTTCTTCCCACTTCCACCCCTTAACCCTCAACTGTGATGGTAGTGTTGTTATCATTTATACCAAAGTTCTGCATAGTCCCTCCTGACTTTGTCATGGTAACAAAGTCACAAAGCACTAGGCAAAAGAAGGATAGGAATTTGCTTTTAATCTTTTTGCCTTTTATTTTGCACATTATGCAAAAGAAAGAACATTAAAGAACACTTTTTTTTAAGTGAATGAAAACACAGTTGAAAAGACATGCAGTGCTTTATGCACATTCTTAAACTAAATCAAGGCATTAGTAATAATGCATTTTCCTTTTTTTAAGTAAGCATAAATTCTAGAATTTTCAGCATTTCAAAAATGACTTTATTTTTCAAGTCTTAAATCCAGTATTTTAAACCTATGTTTTGAGGCTAAAAAAAATAAGACATTATATAATGTGCGATACAGGGTTCTCAGATAGCTAATAATTTTTGAAATCAGCTCTTGGTTTTGGGTTTTTGTTGTTGTTGTTTTCGTGCAGATTTCAGGTTACAAACTGAGAAGTTTATGCATAATCAAGTATGGTATGGTTGCCAGAAAACCTAAAAATTACTACTTAGGAAATTTAAGACTGTTTACCCCCATTGTCGTGTACTTGCGAGCTAACTTGTACTTATTCTTGTGAAAGCACTGTCATCTTTTAGTAGCAAATTTTGATAACGTTTCTCGTGGAAAAAAAAATCAGTATCTATCTTTAGAACAATGTAATTATAACGTGGGAAGCGTGCATGAGAGAGTGTGTGCGTGTGTATGTATGTGTGTGTGTGTCTTTCAATAGTTTATGCCAGCAATCTTTGCTTGAATGTTTAACGATGCCTTCAGTGTGATGCTGGCCAATAGATGATTACAGTTTAAAATGTCATTACTGTGCAGGCTTGGATAACTAACATTCCATGATGTAGCTTGTTTCTGATGAGATGATTGTAGGTACACTTTTCTCATTATCCAATCATCTGTGGGATACTGAGTTTTCTAATGTGCCATTATCTATTTTTATTCTGCAGTTATGTTCAAAATACAGTACAATATTTTAAAATAGACTAAATTGTTAAACATAAAATTTAAAAAGTAGTAGATGTGCATAAGAAGACTTTGTAAAATAGTTCTGAGTCCTACCCAGTAGCAACTTCTGGCATTCAAGCAGGATTCCATTATGTAAATATGTGTAATGCATTTATAATAAGTTGTGTAGTTTGTTCTGCATCCATACTACACTATTTGCTAAAGTCTCAGTGCCATCTCCTAATGAGACTGACATTTTTAAAGTCTATATGGAATATCCTTGAGAATTCAAGGAAATATCCCACCTGCCTAAGTTCCAAACTGGGAAACATTCGAATTATACAAATGACATTTCAGGATTTTTAGGTATGAAGAAAATAGGAATTTTCTTGTTTGGCTTATTAAAAATAAGAGCATTTTTATTTAATAATTCTACGTCTAAAATTTTTTATTTTTAACTGATTTCATAATTTTAAAGTACTCAATTTCTAATCATGATTTTGCCACAGTTATGCGAAGGCGTTATCTCAAAGGCACAAAATACGAATTCTGCAAGAAGGCTATTTTTTATTGTAGTTTGAATGAGTTAGGAAAAGCCTCGATTTTTCACTCTCTTAAATCCTTCAGTGCATTTTTCCCTTCATGTTATTATTTATGCAAGTTAAAGTCTATTGGTAACAGAATTCTTGCACTGTAAAATAAAACTACATAGATGTAAGAAGTCATGTAAACGGTTAATGAGCTTACCAAGGTTAGCAAAACTTTCATTGTAAATCAATCTGTACTCAGCAAATAAAAATCATTATTAGTTGTATAAACACAAATTCCATTTTGACTTTCAGGATGTCACACTACTTCTGTACCTAGCATTTTCAGTCCTTATATTTGCAATGTTACACAAACTGTACTATTTTCTTTTATGTGCAGTTTGCATGAGTAAACCATCAGAGAATAAATTCTATCTTTAAATTATGTTCATAATTTGTTCTTACCTGTCTTTCATGAAGTAGCGTCACTTAATAATGATACTTTTTTTCTCATCAGGGGTTTATTACCTGAGAAGAACCTGAGATTCTACTTCTGTGATAAAATATATTCCCTCTCCCACACCCTTTAACTCAAGGTGCTCAGGCCTCATTCATACATAATGAACCAGCTTGAATTCACATCCTCAGCTCCAGTACTCCCTGAACTTCAGCCACAGACACCTGCCTTTGTTATCTCTTGGAGACCACCTAACAAAGCATCTTTAACATAACATGTCTGACAATGAACTGCTGAACTTACCTCAGTCTACCCTCAAACATAGTCCTTCCTCAAACTTTCATAAGTCAGTTGATGACAACACAGTTCTTCCAGTTCCTTAAGCTAGAACAACCTTGTCAACCTTAATTAATTATCTTTCTTTCACAGCTTACATGCAACCCATCAGGAAATACTATTTGTTTTACCTTAAAATAATCCAGAACGCAACCAGTCTCACCCATACTGCTCTCACCCTCCTCTGTGCCCTCATTATTCTCCACCCAGTCACTTGAGCTGCCTCATGATTGTCTCTTTGCTTTCAACCCCTTGCCCAACACAGCCTTTCCTCAACACAGCAACTGGAGTGATGTTTTAAAAACCTAAATCAAATTATGACACTCCTCTGCTCAGAATTCTGGAGAGGCTCCCCCAATTCACTCAGGAAGAGCTCAAGTCCTTAGAACGACCACAAAGCCCAAAGACAATCTGAATACCCATCCAATCCCATTGTGTCCCTGATTTCTATCACGTTATTTTGCCAGTGAATGAGCACTGCTAGGTGCCAGAGGTCGTTTGAGGCACTTGAAATACCCTAATGGCCAAAACCCCAAATCCCTGCCTTCATGGAGCCTATGTTCTAAAGAGGGTGAGGGAAGGGATTGGGAAACAGTAGATGAGTTGAGTATTATATTAGAAGTGATAAGAGCAACCCCTTTGGGTCCCCTCCCACTGTGGGAGCTTTTCTGTCCTCTCAATAAATCCTGCTATCTAAAAAAAAAAAAGAAAAAGTGATAAGTGCTAAGTGAAGAAACAGACCTATGCCAGTTTTGCTGGAGCATGTGGAGTGACATTTTAGTCATATCAGATTGAACCAGTCTGAGGAGCTGCAAAAAATAGCTATCTTTTTAACACATTTCTACCAACGTGCTTAAGGTAGACTGTGTGATACTAGATAAAAGGTTTCATTAAGACAAGCGGATGTGTTTCTGTAACAAGTTGTAATAAATGAGTGATGCATTAAACACTCAAAATATCTAGAGAACACCATGGTTTTCTTTTTCTTTTTTTTTTTTGAGTCAGAGTCTCACTGTCACCTAGGCTGGAGTGCAGTGTCACCCTCACAGCCGCTGCAGCCTCGAACTGCTGGGTTCAGTCGAGATCCTTACACCTCAGCCTTCCAAGTAGCTGGAACTACAGACATGTGCTACCACACGCAGCTGATTTTTTTTTTATCTATTGTACAGTCAAAGTCTCGCCAAGTTGCCCAGGCTGGTCTCTAACTCCTGGTCTCAGGCAATCCTCTCGTTTCCTCCTCCCAAAGTACTGGCATTACAGGCATGAGCCACCGTGCCCAGCAAGAACACAGTTTTCAAAGCAATTAATTCTAAAAGATATTTAGGAGTAACTTTTTAATCTGACATTTCTAGATTATCTTGACCACAGAATAGTTACTTTTGAAGCATGTGAAGTTATACCATTTTATTTGTATTTGATGTAATTACAAAAAAATTCTTTAAACTTTTAATAAATATAAATGAATTTTTCTGTAATTCTCTCACATGATTTTTTAAAAAGATACACGTCTTTCTAGATTATCAGTTACTATTAAGACTTGGGTATTCATAGAGTTAATGCTTTGGTATTAAGATTCTAGAGAGGGCTGGGTGGAGTGCCTCATGCCTGTAATATCAGCACTTTAAGATTTAGGAGCTGGAGACAAGAGGGTTGCCTGAGCCCAGGGGTTCGAGACCAGCCTGGGCAACTTGGCAAGACCTCATCTTTACAGTAAGTAAAAAATAAACCAGGTGTGGTGCAGCCTGGGTGGCAGAGTGAGATTCCGACTCAAAAACAAAACAAAAGACCCCAGAGAGCTAGCATTCTGTGTGAGGAGGAAAAATGTAGACTAAAGGTTTTACTGAAATAAGAGATCTACCATTTAAATAAGTGGTGAGTTACAGATTACAATTATATTACCACAGAAAAAGTGCAATCTACAAAAATGTTTCCAAAATTAAAGGACCTATTCTGAAACAGCAAAGGATACGTGACACTGGAACCTACAGTGAAAGAAAAAACTTGCAAAGTTTTTTATTGTGGTAGTCCAAAACACCAAATCAGATTAATTGTAAAAATATCCTATGTGTCCCAGCAACCAAGCTAGAAGAGTTCTGTTTTTCAATAATGGGCCAGTAGCTTGCATCTTTTTTCTCAAATGTACATGCAAGTTCTTCCAGTGGCTTTCCAAGAAGAAGAGAAAGTATTGCCCTCATTTACATCCGTGTTAGTAGTACACCATTGTCATGGTCACAACACTTAAGACATCATTCCTTGAGATAGGACTTTTTTTCTTTTTCTTTTTTTTTTTTTTTTTGAGCAAAAGACCTATGCCACTGCAATGGTTTTTTTAAAATCATGTATTACCTCAAGTATTTGGGAAAGTATTTCTTATTCTAAATTTCAGTTTTACCTGTGTCAATTACATCAAGTAAGGATTAGCTTACCCTAGTTAATTTTGAAGTAGATTCTGCTTTCTGTGGAAGCAGACAAAAGAGGAGAATGTTCCCCCTCAAAGAGTTCCTTTTAAAGTTATTTTTGCTTTATCTTTTTTTTTTTTTTTTTTTGAGTTGGAGTCCCACTCTGTCGCCCAGACTGGAGTGCAGTGGCCGCTTCCGGCCACCGCAGCCTCGACTTGCTGGGCTCCGGCGATCCTTCCGCCTCAGCCTTCTAAGTAGCTGGAACTACAAGCGCACGCTACCACGCCCGGCTAATTTTTTTATTTATTGTAGAGATGAGGGCTCGCCAAGTTGCCCAGGCGGGTCTCGAACCTGTGGGCTCAGGCAATCCACTCACCTCAGCCTCCCAAAGCGCAGGATTACAGGCTGATCCACCGAGCCCGGCGCTTTATCATTTTTTAAAGCATGGAAGAGATGCTGCTTTTTTGGAAGGCAAAGGCAAGAGGATCACTTGAGCCCAGGAGTTCAAGGCCAGCCTGGGCAACATAGCCCTTGTCTCTACAAAAAAATAATCAAAAAATTAGCCGGGCATGGTGGCACATGCCTGTGTTCCCAGCTACTCAGAAGGCTTAGGCTGAAGGATTGCCTGAGCTCAGGAACTGGAGGTTGCAATAGCCATGAATGTGCCACTGCACTCCAGCGTGGGCAACAGAGTGAGTCTTGACTCGAAAGACAAAAATAAACCCTTTGAATTATCATTACTGCTGTTACCCTATTTGATTCATTTTTCCTACCAATTTTTTATCTCTGTAATTTAAACATATTCTTCAGTCCATTTTTGGAAGATGTGTTTGTTAAAATTGTTATAGGGTCTGATTAAATAACATCAAATAAAATGAACTAGGTAGTATGACTATCCTAGCATAATTAATGTGAGTATTTGAAAAATAATTCAACAGGTAAGTATTGACTTCCTCCAAAGGTTAAACTCAGGGAAATACCTCCTATGTTCCATCTTAATTTATTCACCTCAGCTAGTGATTTGTTGTTTGTTTTTGAGTAAGAGACTCACTCTGTCGCCCAGGCTGGAGTGCAGTGGTACGATCACAGCTACTGCAGCCTTGACCTGCTGGGCTCAGGTGATTCTTCCGCCTCAGCCTTCCAAGTAGCTGGAACTACAGGCGCGTGCCACCACACCCAGCCTCAGCTAGTGGTTTCTGAGGAGACTTCCAGCACAGTGAGGTGACCAGCTGAATCATAAACTGTGTCAGTAGCTAAGTTAACATACTGCAAACAAAGCTCTTCAGATCCTTGTCGTGGTTTTGAAGGCTAATTTGAGTAACACTGAAGTTCTTTATGGACTAGAGTATATTTGTGACAAGGAAACATTAGATACCATTTTGAAAATGAGATATGCTCCCATTGTCATTCTTATTACTAAGTGTCCTATTTATCTGCAGACGCTCTGTAAGTGTTTTAAAGTTGTGAGCTATTTTTGAAGATGACATTGATCAATTATTTAAGAACTTGCATAAAATATATTTGTATGCCTGTTATAACTATCTAGAAGTGCATAGGCATGTATAATTTAAAATCATTTATAATTTAAAAATTTTCGCCTCCTGCTTAAAATTCTCTCCTACTAAATCTGTAACAAGAATTCTTAACACTAAAAAAATTAACTTAGATTTCTCTTACCTCTTACACTGGTGAAGGTACTTATGCATGTTGGTTCACTAAATGGCAAGCCATGGAAGAGAATTTGGGCAGTAAGTACATATCAAGCACTGACTTTTTGCTGAGGTGTTGAATGCTGTAGGGACTGCAGTAGAAAGAAACTCCAGGATCTTACCTGCAAGTAGAATCCATCTGGAAAGAACATATTTGTTACACCTCTGACAAAAACTTTTGAAACAGGTTTTATACGATTAGAAAAGTAGGAGTTAAAGCTATTAGATCGGGTGTGCTGGCTCAGGCCTGTAATCTCAGCACTTTGGTAGGCTGAGGCGGGAAGATCGCTTGAGCCCAGGAGTTTGAGACTGGACAACACAGCAAGACCTCGACTCTACAAAAAGATGTTTAAAAGTTAGCTGGGCATGGTGATGCACACCTGTAGTCCTAGTTACTTGGGAGGCTGAGGCAGAAGGATCTCCTGAGCCCAGGAGGTCAAGGCTGTGATGTGAATCATGATTGTGCCATTGCACTCACTCCAGCCTGGGTAACAATGACACCCCAACTCAAAAAAAAAAAAACCATTAGATTTGAGCCTGGCCAGGAGTGGCTCACGCCTGTAATCCCAGCTCTTTGGGAGGTGGAGGTGAGAGGATTACCTGAGCCCAAGGATTCAAGACCAGCATGGGTAACTTGGTGAGACTTCGTCTCTACAATAAATACAAAAATTTAGCTGCGTGTGGCAGCGTACACCTGTAGTCCCAGCTACTCGGGATCTGAGGCAGAAGGATCACCTGAGTCCCGCAGGTCCAGGCTGCAGTGGCTGGGAATGTGCCACTGTATCCTAGCCTGGGCAACATAGTGAGACTCCTACTCAAAAAAAAAAAAAAAAAAGATTTGATCTTCACCTTAAATTATGAATGGAATTAGAATAGAAGGAAAAAATTAAGGGCAAAGCTTAGATAAACAAATGTGTTCTGTTAGTACAGTGAGGAGACAGAGACAGAAAGAGGCATATTAAGAGTGAGAGACCGGGCACAATGGCCCACACCTGTAATCCCAGCACTTCGGGAGGCCGAGGTGGGACGATCACTTGAGAGCAGGAGTTTGAGACCAGTGTGGGCAACATAGTGAGACCTTATCTCTACATAAAATAAAAAAAATTAGCCAGACATGGTGTCAGGCTCAGGAGGCTGAGACAAGAGGATTGCTTGAGCCCGGAAGTTCGAGGCTGCAGTGAACTATGATTGTGCCACTGCACCCCCACCTGGGTGATACAGCCAGGCTCAGTCTCTTAAAAAAATAAATAATAAGACAGAGAAAAGGTGAAGGAGTGGTAAGAAGAAAACCAAGATAGTGTCAGTATTCATTTCCATGGCGGGCTGTGATTTATTAAGTGCTCTTATAGACATTAGCTTCTTAGAACTTCTGAATGCTATGAAGATGCATTATCCTCATTTTAGATAAGAAAACAGCCTGAAAACTTGAGTTATTTAACCAAAGTCACACAACCAATAAGTGGCAGGATCAACATGCATACCTATCTCCCAGTCCTAAATAAAAGTGTTACTTCCACTACAGGCAATGAAAAAAAGCCAAAGTTTAAAACAAAAGTACTTCACATACAAAAAAGGTCTAGGAGAGTAAAGATTTAACTTGCCAATGAAAAGGGCTTTCATAACTTGTAGGAACATACATACTTTCAGTATGAGGACTGGGACAACTGCCAATAACCCATGCAGGCATGGATTTTATTTCCCATCCAGGGATGGGAGAGAGAGCTTAGGCTCTTGGATTTTTGGAACTAGACGCCTATATTAAGTTGGCATCCTAGAAGGGTTGCACCCACAAAGAAGTATGAAAGGAAAAGTCTCCCCTGCAAAATGAAACCCCCCTTTTCCCTGAGCAGGTGGGGTTTCAGTGTTTCAATGTGTACTATCCACATGGTCCAGGAACTCAGGCTAAAAATTTAACAGACTATCATCTGGACACAAATGTAAAATATTCCTACAAGTCACATCATACTCAAGTGTCACAGGAAAAAATATCTACCTCACTAAAAATGAGCATGTGTTTAAAGCAAAAATCCACCGTAAACCAGGATTAAAGAGGAAACAGCAAACTTAGGGTTAGCAAATTTAATTCCACCTTCAACTTTAATTTCTACCTTGCCAGGTAACATTGTATTTATAGATGTGGGGGATGAGGATGTGAACGTCTTTGAGGGGCCATGATTCTACCTACTTTACTCCCCCAAACTCTGATCTCTGTTTCCTAAACTCCACAGCCACTCGGCTCTGTTTCCCCGTCCCGCTGCTGCACCCAGGAAAGAACTATAAGCTGGCACAACCTTCGGGCTCACTTTATATGTTCCCCTCCCACCATGAACCACAGGCCAGCACTGCCTGCTGTTCAATATCTAAAAAACATGACTGGCCGGGCTCGGTGGCTCAGCCTGTAATCCCGTGCTTTGGGAGGCTGAGGTGAGTGGATTGCCTGAGCTCGCGGGTTCGAGACCCGCCTGGGCAACTTGACGAGACCTCATCTCTACAATAATTCAAAAAATTAGCCGGGCATGATAGCACGCGCCTGTAGTTTCAGCTACTCGGAAGGCTGAGGCGGAAGGATCGCCGGAGCCCAGCAGGCCGAGACTGCGGTGGCCGGGAGCGGCCACTGCACTCCAGTCTGGGTGACAGAGTGAGACTCCAACTCAAAAAAAAAAAAAAAAAAAAAATGACTGTGTATATATATGTGCCCAGTATATATATGTGCCCAGTTAGCCAGCTGTTTAACATGGGATTGTAAATCAAGTTCCTGTTAACTTCATATTTTCCAAAAGTGGAAGTCAGTATACCCTTTATTGAGATTACATAAGAATATCTTGGGACATTTGTGCTGAAGGGTTTGGGTTAAAAAGACTAGGAATAGATAAAATAAAATGTTACAGTTTAGCATAAGTGGTTGGAGTATGAGTATATGGTACAATTTATTTAGTTCTTTTTTTTCAGTTCTTTTTAGTTTAATTCCTTAAAATAAATCGTAATTAAAAATGCACCCTTTACAATAGAATCCAAAAATATAAAGTACCTAAAAAACTAAAATGACCAGATTTTGTGTGAGAAAAATGATAATATACCTTAAAAACAGAGATATAGCGTCTATGGATTAGAAGAAGTAAGTATTGTAAAGATATCAGTTCTTCTCAAATTAATCTATAAATTCTTTATGATTTCTACCAAAATATTAATAGAATTTTCTGTGGAACTTGACATTCTCATTCTAAAATTGACATGGAAGAGAAATGACTAAAAATATCCAAGACAATTTTGAAGAGGAGCAACGTCCAAGAAACTTAGCTCACCAGATAAACAGATATTTAAGGTTATGGCATCATAAGGGCAAACACACCAGAGAAGAGAGAGCCCAGAAATAAACACATACATGCACACAGGGAAACTGGAGTTACATTCAAAATCACTGGTGAAAGGATGTATGAGTGTTCTACCTGTATTTATCGTTTTCCATATGTATGCATTCGTTTTCTATTTGTATAGCAAGTCACCACTAAAGTATCAGCTTAAAACACCCATCTGATATCTCACAGTTTCTTTAGGGCAGAAGGCTGGGAATAGCAGAGCTGGCTTCTCTGTCCAGAGCCTCACAAGGCCAAAATTAAGGTGTTGGCAGAGCCTGCAATCTCATTTGAGGCCCCCAATCCTCTGCCGGACTCGCTAGTTGTTGGCGGAATCCGTTTCTCACCATGGCAGAGCCGAGGTCATTGCTTTCCAGGTGACTGTCAGCTGGAGATTTTCAGCTCCTAGAGGATCGTCGTTCTTTACCACGTGGTCCTCTCAGCAGCATAGCAGATTGTTCCCACAAAGCCAGTATGAGAATCTCCCTGACTTTGAATCTGATATCTTTTAAGGGTTCACCTGATTAGGTCAGGTTTACCCAGGACAATTTCAGTTTTGAGAAACTACAAGTCAACTGATCAGGAGCCACAATTATGTATGGAGAATCCATTCTGGCAATTAAGTAACATAATCTCAGAGTAATAACCGATCGTAACCGAGCGCAGTGGTTCACGCCTATAATCTCAGCACTTTGGGTGGCTGAGGTGGGAGGATTGCCTGAGCCCTGGAGCTTGAGACCAGCCTAGATAGACAACATAGAAAGAAAGACCTTGTCTTTCTTAAAAAGTCAAAAAATTGGCCAGGCACAGTGACTGAAGCCTGTAATCCCAGCACTTTGGGAGGCCAAGGTGAAAGAATTGCCTGAGTCCACAGGTTCGAGAACAGCCTGGGCAACGTGGTGAGACCTCATTCTACAACAAATAAAAAAATTAACCAGGCATGATATCACATGCCTGTAGTTCCAACTACTGGAAGGCTGAAACAGAAGGATCGCCTGACCCCAGAAGGTCGAGTCTGTGGTGGTTGGGAGCATGCCACTGTTCTCCAGTCTGGGCGATGGAGTGAGACTCCAACTCAAAAAAAAAAAAAAATTGATTAAAAAAAAAATTGAGCTGGGATCTCACTCTATTGCCCAGGCTGGAATACAATGGCATGATCACACGGTTCACTGTACCCTCAACCTCCTGAGCTCAGGAAGTTCTTCCACCTCAGCCTCCTGAGTAACTTGAACTACAGGCATTAATCACTATAACTGGCAAATTTTTTTTTTTGTAGAGGTAAGATCTCACTATGTTGCCCTGGCTAATCTCGAATGTCTGGGCTCAAGCAATCCTCTTGCCTCAGCCTCCCACACTGCTGGGATTACAGGCATGAACCACCACCACCCGGCCTAAAATAAAATTGTACAAAGAAAATACTCAGCAATGCTCGCTTAAATAAATAGTGTTTACTAAAATTATACTAAGATTATAAAACTCTTTGCTAATTTTCTTCATAGCATCCTCCTTTAAAAAAATGTCATGATGTTTTGACCAGGAATTGGTTGCCAGTTTCAATTTCCACAAGGGTGTTTTCTGCATTGTCTAAGATTCTTACAGTTTGAGGTTTTACATTTAGGTCTTTGATCCATGTAGAGTTAATTTTTGTATATGGTGACAGGTAGGAGTCCTGTTTCAATCTTCTGCATGTGATCATCCATTTTTCCCAGCACCATTTACTGAATAGGTTCTTCTCTCCCCAATGGTTGTTGCTGGAGGCTTTGTCAAAGATAAGTTGGTTGAGAAATTGAGATTTGCTTCCAGAATCTCTATCCTGTTCCATTGGTCCGTATGCCTGTTCTTGTACCAATATAGTTATTGTAGCCTTATACTAAAGTTTAAAGTCTAAAAGTCCTGCCTTGTTTCTTTTGCGAAGGATTGTTTTGGCTATTCGTGGTTGTTTATGTTTCCATATGAATTTCTGTGTTGTCATTTCCAAGTCTGAGAAGAATGATGTTAGTAATTTAATGGGTATTGAGTTGAATCTGTAGATTGATTTTGGTAGGATGGACATTTTAACAATGTTGATTCTTCCTATCCATGAGCATGGAATATTTTTCCATTTGTTTGTGTCTTCTTGGATTTCTTTGAGCAGTGTTTTGTAGTTCTCATTGTAAAGGTCTTTCACTTCTCTGGTTAGGAAGAT